>BHFT01045664.1:0-28039 GCA_004320025.1 Laticauda laticaudata | reverse complement strand
GAGGGGGATTGCACGTGCATGCATAGGGCCGTGGGGGGGCAGGTGTGTATTGCCTTCTGGGTGCTGGCACACGAGCGAGTACAAGCACACAAACAATTTTTGGCACAGGAGCCCAAAAAGGTTAGCCACCACTGGTATAGGGTCTCCTGTTTTTGCAGGGGGTTGGATTAGAAGGCCTTCAAGGGTCCCTTCCTGCTGTAATTATTCTGTTAAATGCTACCTCCAGCTTGGGCTACCAAAAGGGAGAGTGTATTCTTGCTTCATACCCTAATCTACAAGGCTTTCTCCTTGAGGACACCCCACCCCCCATGGTTACCAAGCCTCATCCTGTTTCATTTTCCTGATCAGAAATATTAAACAAGTCGTTGAATGAACGCCTATCAATGCTTGGGGGAATGATTAACTTGGAAACTCAGAAGTACAGATATACCCAGCTGCTGTTTTTAACACACCGAAGAAGCTAATTTTAGTAACAGGCAGGTCTAAGGGTAACTTGGAACTCTTCTCTAATAGAACTGTATTAAATCTCAGCTAAAGCTAATAGCAGGCTGATAAATAAGCATGGCTTGGATCCCAAATATTCTCAAAATGGCTAAAGTTGCAAAAAACAAAAATATAGGAATCAGCCTTTTTAAAGAAACTGTCTTAGAAACATGGAGTTTTTCTCTTTTTTATGGCTCTGTTAACTCTGATAACCTCCCAGAGTATGTTTTTGCATGATCTTTTGTAATGACAAAAGCAGATTTCATATATCTGTGCGTGCACAAAGGGAAGATCTGTTAGAATGCCAACAAAACCTTGTCCGCGTGTGACACGGAACGGTGGAAAATGTAATGTGCTGCTTTGCTACGTGCATAATTCCCCAAAGGGCTGCTGGAGAAAAACATCTCTGGAAAGCAAGAGGCAGAAAATCTGTTATTTTGTGGGTGAGAAAGAAGCAAGCTCCTTCCAAGGATCCTGAACTAGGAAAATAGCTGGGAATAACAGAACAGAAAAGTTAAAAGGGACCTTGGAAGTCATCTAGTCCAACCCCTTACTCAGGCAGGCAACCCTATGCCTTTTCAGGCAGATGGTTTTCCAATCTCCCCAAAAGTCATTACAGAGGACATGTCTTGATGCCTTGAAAGGTTGAGCTGCTTTCAACCCATCTGAAGTTCCCAAGCACAACTGTGGCCCCAGTCAGGCTGGGATGAAGAATCTGAGGGGATGGAGGGGGAAGGATGGGAGGGAGGTGCAGAATCAAATTAGAATAGATACATTGAGCCCCACATCTTTCCTGGACCTAGCTTTTTAATGGCTGTTTTGGCCATTAAATGTTGGCAACATGACCCTGAGGCATGAGGTTAACACAGATAATAAGGTTGGGTTTGGGCATCGACTATACATTGTACCAACCAAACTTTCATGCTTGCAGGGCCATTCTTTTAACAACTAACTCAAATGAATGGCAAACTGCTCCCTCTTGCCAGATTGTTTTGAGACAAGGGCAGTGTCCAAAGAGAGAGGGATTCCCTAACCATGCAGCAGACTTCTCTCCCTCTATGTACCTCATCGGCCCCGATGTGTACCCAACTGGAGTGGGGGTGCTTGCTGAGGACCTGAGTGAGCAGAGCCTTCAGGAGGGCCAGGGTCTCTGGCAGGTGGGGGTTGAAGCTGTTGGGGAAACGCTCCACCTCGCGCAGATGCCGGTACTTCTCATGCTTCAAGATAAACTGCAAGAAAGAAAGAAAAAAAGAAAGAAAGAAAGAAGGAGCTGTTGGTCATGTCTTGGAGAAGTGGACCTGGAGATAACAGATAACCAGAGTTGGAAGGGACTTTGTAGGTCCTCTATCCAACCCCCTGCCCAAGCAGGAGACCCTACACCATTTCTGACAAATGGCAGTCTAATCTCTTCCTGAAGGTCTCAAGTGATGGCGCTCCCACAACTTCCGACGGCAACTTCTGTTCCATTGGTTGATTATTCTCACTGTCAGAAAGTTTCTCCTTATTTCCAGGTTGCATCTCTCCTTGATCAGCTTCCATCCATTATTGCTTGTTTGGCCTTCAGGTGCTTTGGAAAACAGTTTGGCCCCTTCCTCCTCTCTGGGGCAGCCCCTCAAATATTGGAAGACTGCTATCATGTCTCCCCTGGTCCTTTTCTTTCCTAGACTAGCCAAGCCCAATTCCTGCAACTCTTCTTTGTATGTTTTAGTCTCCAGTCCCCTTGTCATCCTGGTTGTTATTCTCTGCACTCTTTCTAGAATCTCAACATCTTTTTTATAGTGTGGCGACCAAAACTGGATGCAGTACTCTAGGTGTGGTTTTACTAAGGTTTTACAGAGTGGTATTAATACCTCACTTGCTCTTGATTGCATTCCTCTGTTGATGGAATTTAGGATTGCACTGGCTTTTTCGGCTGCTGCCGCACACTGCTGGCTCATATTTAGCTGGTTGTCCACTGAGACTCCAAGATCCCTCTCACTGCTGTTAAACCTGGTTTCACCCGGTCTATATGTGTACTTTTAGTTTTTCTTGCCTTGAGGCCAGTGTGGAGTTGACAGGAGACAAGGTTTGCATTCAAAGCTAGAAAAGATATTAGCCCACCATAAGATGGTGTCACTGGAGCAACAAAAACCTAGAAAGAACTTGTGTTATGGCAGACGAGAGCGTCTTCTTTCAGATTTCAATCCATGGTCATTATATTCCAATCTAACCTCCCTCAAAAGGTCTATGGAGATTCTCAGTCATCCAGCTCATGGTTACCCCAAAGATGCTTTTTCAAAAAGCATCTGGACTTCCTTGGTTTTTCCTTGAAGGCCTTTTGCTACTCATCCAAGAAGCTTCCTCAGTTCTGACTTGCCTTTGGAATAATCACCTTTGGGGCTTCCATAAAATATTCAGTGCTGATTGACTAAATAAGGGGAAACTAAGTAGATTTGATTCAGTTTCTTGCCAACCTGGAGTAGGTCTGTTTTCCTCTGTTCTGCCTGAACTGTGATTTCCTGACCTGTGTATAAATTTTGCAAGAAGATAATGAGATGCTGCAGGACCCCCAAATTCCTATGAAAATTCCACAGATGTGATGGAAACAATCCAAGATCTTTCCATAATCAATGAAGCTCATATGGGCTTCTTTTTGGTTCTATGGCTTTACCAGAGATCCAGCATTTATTCAGCAATAATGTCTAGTTCCTCAGCCTTTTAAAAAGCCAGCTTGAACATCTGATGTCTGTTTTCATGGACAGCTCTATACTTGCATGTGAAATTAAGGGTATTGTACAGCAATTGATATGCTGTTAGGTCTCCTTCCTTTGGTATTGAACTGTAAACCAACTTCTTCTATCTGGTGGTCTCAGTGTCATTCTCCAGATTTGCTGGCATAGATTTTAGATTCTTCTGTTTTGCTTGCTGTATTTCCATACATATTCCATTGATTGCTGTAGCTGTCCATCATATTGACTGGAACACGAATTTAACAATAATTCTAATATTTAGAATCTCCTAAATGTTCTCTTTTCTAATATATAATTTTCAGGACATTTTTTCTGTGTTATGATATTCAAATTGGTTAATATCAGTCCATTTATATTATATCCTTCAGCACAGTGTTTCTCAATCTTTGCGGTTTTGCCCCCAACAATCTAGGTCCTCATTTTACCGATCTTGGAAGAATGGAAGGCTAAGTCAACCTCGAGCCAGGTTAGGATCGAACTCTTGGCTGTGGGCAGAGTCAGCCTGCAATGCTGCATTCTAACCACTGCACCACCAGGACTCCTGTAACTGGGCAGCTGGGGTGGTCTTCACCCCTGGGGTGTCCCCACTGGGAATATCCACGCTTGGCCTATGTTTTCCTGACCTTGTTTGCTGAACCCTTCCAAGAACAGCCCAAAACCAGCATCATCACTTCGGGGAGACACAGATAGCTGGATAATATTTTAGCATACTTGGCTACTCACCTTTTTACAAGGGAGTTTTAAATCAGTAGAACGCAAGAAAAGATACATATTTTATTAAAGCCAATCTATAAAAATCCACCAAAGTAGAAACATTAGCTCTGAGAAAATAAAGTGCAACTCAAAACCAGATTCAATATCTAGGCTTTAAGCTTTTTGTTTGCTACTGACAAAACATCTTTTGTTTGCTACTATTTAAGCCTGTTAAGTGGAACAAATGGGGGAACCAAATGAAGTGCAGCTTTTACATCAATGAAAGCTGCATATAAACGATTTCTTATAACTCTACTTTTCTAGAACTAAGAGAGGTTATAAATGTTGACTGGCCTTGCCCACTTCTATCTTGCTTTACAGTGAAAATCCTCTTGACATTTCACCCTTTTTTTTGATAAATGCATGAAACAAACCTTCCTGATTGATAAACAAATTTAACATGAACCTTGTTTTTTATATATGTTAAGAACTATAAAAGAACTAACAGTTCTTTTATCACAACTCACAGATAGAAGAACATTGTGCACGACTGTTTCTTTGAGTAGCAAGTAGACAAACAGACTCCAGAATTTTTCATCAAATTGCTCTTGATTTGGAATTTCAAAAGAAAATTCAGATGGATTATGAATTTCCTGCTTTATTCCTTCTTTTATAGCAATTCGTGCTACCATTTTCTACTTAATTTCAATCTCCATATCTATATTGCAGGTTTGGATAAGACAGTATTTTGGACATGTCAATTGAAAACAGATTTATTTTCAGCTTCTGAAGTACGTCTGCATAGTTTTGATTAAATTTGTGAAGAGATATCTCAAAATCGTTAACTCACCCTTGAATGTACTGGGCAATTTGATTGAAATAGGACTACAAATACTTCCTTGACTTATGACCATAGTTGAGCCCAGAATTACAGTTACAAGTTCATGCCGGTCGTTAAGCACGTCACCTAGTGATCGTGCCCAATTTAAGACATTTTTTGCAGCCGTCATTAAATGAATACTTTGTCCCCGAGGGGTATTTTTCAGTTAAAAAGTCATCAATTGCAGTCAAGTAATTGACTGCTGGGTGCTGCAAATGGCCATAAATATGGGCCATTTGCCAAGCTCCCAAAATGCGATCATGAGACCTCAGGGGGATCCGGCCACTGGAAGTTCGATTTGTAAGCAGGCCGGAAGAGGTCCGTTGTAACTCTGAATGATCGGTCCTAGATTGAGGACTACTTGCATCATTGTTTTTAATTGCTGGAAATTAGAGTTTGTTCTGGATTGGGACTCTTATTTTATTTTCATTCTGAAAAGAATGAGGCACTGATTGCTTGGGAACAGGATACTTCTCGGAGCGACTCTGGACCAGTGTTAGTTTCTCTGTTGTGCCCTCAAACAGTCTTGCAGAAATAAACCAAGATAGCCCCTGCCTATCTTTTAAGGAACCTGTTCTAAAGCAGGGAGGTCTTCGCATTCCTTTTTAAATAATAGAATCATTTTGATTATTAAGGATTTCAGCCATAAAACCCTGTTCTGGTCAGCAAAATAGCACCGTGGAAAGGCTGCAGACCAAGCCTCAACACAGGAATTCCTAGTTCATTCGCAAAGTTCTTTCTAGTAGAACATGGTCCTTTTTGTAGACTTCAGATCAGCATTCAATACCATCATTCCAGACATTCTTCTAAGTAAATTAAACCAACTAGCGGTACCTGAACACACTTGTAAAGTGGATCATAAGCTTCCTAACAGACAGGAAGCAGCAGGTGAAGCTAGGCGGAATCACATGTGATACCTGTACAATCAGCACAGGGGACCCCAAGGCTGTGTGCTATCTCCACTTCTCTTCTCCCTATATACCAATACTGCATCTCAAACGATCCATCTGTTAAAAACACTGAAGTTTGCTGATGACACAACAGTGATTTGGTCTCATTCGAAACAACGATGAACCCACGTACAGGCAGGGGTTGTACAACTTGCCTCGTTGGTGTAACTGGAACAATCTGGCACTGAAACACACTCAAAACCGTAGAAATGGTGGTAGACTTTAGAAGAAACCCTCCCATGCTACTACTTCTCACAATACCCAACACAGTGTCAACAGGAGAGACCTTCAAATTTCTACGTTTTATCATATCGCAAGACCTAAAATGGAGACCTAACATCAAAACATCATCAAAAAAGCACAAACAAATGTTCTTTCTGCGCCAACTGAGGAAGCTCAAACTGCCCAAAGAGTTGCTGATCCAGTTCTACAGAGGAATGATGGAGTCTGGCATCTGCACCCCTATAACTGTCTGGTTTGCTCGCAACCCAACAGGACAGACACAGACTCCAGAGAGAATTAGGACTGCAGAAAATCAATGGCTACCAATGTGCTTTCTATCGAGGACCTATATACTGCACAACTTAAAAAGAGGATTGTGAAAATATCTACAGACCCCTCACATCCTGGACATAAACTGTTTCAACTCCTTCCCTCAAAATTGATGCTATAGAGCCCTGCACATCAGAACAACTAGACACAAGGACAGTTTTTTCCTGAATGCCATCACTCTGCTGAACAAATAATTCCCTCAACACTGTCCAACTATTTACAAAGTCTGCACTACTATCACTATTAATCTTCTCATCACTCCTTATCACCCATCCCCTCCCACTTGTGACTGTATGACTGTAACTTTGTCGCTTGTATCCTTACAATTTATATTGACTGTTTCCTAGTATGATGTGATTGCTTATTGTACCCTATGACTATTATTATTATTAAGTGTTGTACTTGATGATTTTGGTAAGCTATTAACTTCTCAATGAAGTTCCTCTTCAAATTCTCAATTACTTAAATATGGTAGTCCTAGGGTTACAACAGTTCATTTAGTGGCCATTCAAACTTACAACAGCACTGGAAAAAATGACGTATGAACGTTTTTCATACTTATGTATGAGGGCTCCAACAGTTACCCCCATTTAAATCATGAACCTCTAGCCGAACTTCCAGAACTTAAAGAAGATTTATTAGTAGTAGACATGTCTGGCACTGCCTGGGTGAAACCAACTCTGAGACACATCATTCACTGTCACCCTTGATCTGGTTTCCCCCCACCCCCTGGGTGTATTGTAATTCATATTCTCCAATGGGACACATCCATAGCCAAGAGCCATCAATCATACTCCGGTTAGAATTTTGCATGGCAAAAACTTCGGTTACCTAGTTACTATCTTTGAAAACAATGATGGAATGCAGTTTCAGTTTGCAAGCTGCCGCATTGCCCCCTCCCTTTCTGTTGGCAACTCTAAAAGACCATAGAAATATTTTATGAGTTGACACCCAGCTGCTGTTTATACTTATTTATTGGATGGACGTTTTATTGTTTCAATGTCTTTTAAATTGTTCTAGAATTGTAAGCTGCCCAGAGTCACTTGGTTTAGTTGCCTGGGGTAGCCAACTCTGAGACACATCATTCTTTATCACCCTTGACCTTGGTTTCCCTCATCTGCTGGGTGTATCATAATTCATATTTCTTCCAATGGGACACCTCCATAGCCAAGAGTCATCAATCATGCTCTCCAGTTAGAATTTTGCTTGGCAGAAACTTCAGTCACCTAGTTACTATCTTTGAAAACATTTATGGAATGTAAACTGCCCACTAAGCCCCCCTCCCTTTCTTTCCCCAAGATCATGTGATCAAAATTCAGATGCTTGGCAACTGACTCCTATTTGTGACTAGTTGCAGTGTTCCCTTTTTGTGACCTTCTGACAAGTAGTCAATAGGGAAGCCAGGCTCACTTTACAACCTGTTACTAATTTAACAACTGCAATGATTCACTTAGCAACCATGGCAAGAAATGGGGCAAAACTCATCTAACAAATGTCCCACTTAGCCAAATAAATTTTGAGCTCAATTGTGGTCGTAAGTCAAGGACTACCTTTATTAAAAAAAAAATAAAAGCAACCTTTTTCTAAACTACCATCAATCAGCTGTTCTTGTGGCTCTCTCCAGCAGTATTAAATTGCCCATGGCAGATTCTTTGTCATCCTTGTATATTAAAAATAAAGTTAAATATAAATAAATAAATAAACAAACAAACAAATAAATAAACAAACCTTTGCTGGATCTGTTTCTGCTCTCATGTTTATCCCCTCAGACTGGGGAATCGGGTGCTGTCACTCTGCTTAGAAAGCCAGCTTTGCTGGTTTGCTCTGGTGCGCAGCCCATCTCCAGCAGGGACTGGCCAAACTAGGCCTAGAGCACCTGGTTGCACCCCTCAATTTACTTTGTTCAGCTGGGGAACCATCAGTTTTATTCATAGGCCAGAGCAAAATGGGGTAGTAGGCAGAGGGAAAAGACTACCAAATAAAAATTAGCATGTGAAATCAGAGAACGTGACCTAGAAAATCTACTGTCACAAAATCATAGCAATTGAACAAAAGAATCCACCAACTGAATTCAAGTTAAGCCGGTTTAGATTTTGTAGCTGGGCATATTATGCAAGTCCAGCTTATTTGGCTGAGTTTATGGTTGGATGGATTGCACACAACCAGAAAGAGGGTTAATTCTCTGGGCAACTTCAGCGTGTTGTTGAAAATGCCAGAACAATTTGTTGGCCAAGGCTGAGCCACAGCTGCGTGTCTTCCTTGTCTCAGCTGGAGTCCATTGAACTCAAGCCTCATGTGCGCACATCAGAGTGTGACCAGGATATGTGTGCAAAACCACAGAGGCCAGGCCTTGGGCATTCCTCCAAAGTGCACAGGGGACAAATTAAGGACAGCCGCTCCTACCTCCACGTGCCCGAAAGTCTGCACTAACGGGATTATTTCCAGTTTATTGAGGCCTGCCAGCTCCTGGATCTTCATAATGTCTTCTTCACTGTCAAGACAGAAAAGAAGTAGTCAGCACTGAGCCAGCCCTGCCCCGGATCCCAAAGGGACTGCTTTGCCCATCTCAATGAGAAGCTCTGGCCTCTGGCCGCACATTTTAAGGTAGGGGGGCATGTCAGAGACCCAATTTCCTACTCCTCCACAAATCCATGACTGCTCAGGATATTCAGAGCAGGCCATAAATGTGGGCTCAGGAAGGGAATGGTGGGGTGAAAGGAGGAAGGGGGGGGGCACCACTTCCATTGACAAAAGGGACACAGCAAAAGAGCCACTTCCCAGCCACGGGCAGCTTGCCAAAGGGGTTCTGCAGAGGTGAGTTAGGTTTTTTTAAAGGGAGGGAAGGGGGAGGAGACCTGAGCCCCTGCACAGTTTCTGTCCATTTTGCTCTTTAAAATTCTCCCCAAATCCACACAATATATACAGGTGCACATCCTGTCTCAAAATGCAGGCAGCCCTGAAAGGGTGCTGGCTAGATGCATGTGACATGCCCACCCACCCACCCTGCAGTAAAGAAACAAATATTCTCCCCTCCCCCCCCCCTTTNCCTGCAGTAAAGAAACAAATATTCTCCCCTCCCCCCCCCCTTTAAATCAACCAAGGGAATGGACCGTTGGCTTTTCAGCTTCTCATTTAGTTCCGTTTGCTTTGTTGTCATTGCACTTTGTACAACAAAATCAAACACCAACTTCAGTGCACAACATGACCATGAAAATAAACACAAACACACATCCTTCATACTGCACGCATTGAAAACCCCTGATATTGCATGAATATTGCACTATTATTCAGCAGAATTCAAAAGAGTTACTGCCCTGGGATAGAAGCTATTTTTCAGCCTATTTGTCCTTGTTTTTATTATTCTGTACCATCTGCCAGACAGTAATAGTTCAAACAAAAGGGTGCCCAGGATGAGTTGGATTTTTGAGGATGTTTTGAACTTTCTTAAGGCAGCAGGAGCTCTGAAGCTCTTCCAAAGAGCACCTCTGGAGCACCTCTGGAGCACTGTCCTATCTGCGACTGTGCAATTGGCAAACCATACAGAGGTGCCGTAAGTTAAAATACTCTCCATGGTGCAGCGGTAGAAGGTCACCAGCAGTTTTTCATTCGGTTGTTGTTTGCTCATTAACCCAACTGGGAGGTTGCACAGCCCATTATGAAGTGCCGATGCCCACACACCACTGAGAACATGGCAGATGAGCTCTGGGTTCCTCTTCCCCCCTCCTTCCCCCATTTTGGCTACTCTAGGCACACTGCAGGGACACCATTTCTGAGCTTGAGGGTCTTCACTTCCCCAAAGGGCCAGAGCCACACCTGGCCTAGCTCCTCCATCTCCCCTCCCTCCCCCAGCCCTTGCCAAAGCCATCCAGTCTGCCTTACCTGTATGCATAGGGAGACCTGAGGATCTCCAGTTCTCCCTTGAAGGGGAACATGTCTTCGTACTCAATCAGGACCCCATTGGCCCCCATCTTGGAGAAGAGCGGGAAGATCTGTGTGGAAGGAGGACACACCTAAGCTTAGTAAAACAAAATTGTCTGCTACAATATCCTACCTGCCAATGACTACTTTGGCTTCAACCGCAACAATACACAGGCAAACAACAGATACAAACTCAAAGAAAACCGCTCAAAACTCGTTGCAGAAAACACAACTTCAGCAACAGAATGGTCAATGCCTACAACTCACTACCTGACTCTGTTGTTACATCCTCAAACACCCAAAGCTTTAACCTTAAACTGTTTCCCATGGACCTCACCCCATTCCTAAGAGGTCTGTAAGGGGTATGCATAAGTGCACCAGCATGCCTACCATCCCTGTCCTACTGTTCCTATTTATTCATACTCATTTATTATGTGTATACTTATACCTGTTGATACTTATATGTTTATATGTTATGTTCATACTGATACTTGTATTCTCAAACATGCTTGACAAACTAAATAAATAAATAATAAACAAACAAACATAAGGGCTGTCAGAGTAGCTCAGCACTGGGGTGGGGGGGAGGAAACAGAATCCAGCAGGGAGGGAAGAGGGGAGGCCGTCTCCTTTCACCCCCAACTAGCAGCCCAGGGCACCATTCACAAGGAGGACAAGCCATTTGCAGGAGACCTTTGGCCCAACTTGGCAACTTCTCAGCCTCCCCTCTTGCAACCACTCAGCCCGCAAGGGATCCCAGAAGCCGTTTTCAGGCCATCCAACAGATGCAGCTTTTGGGGCTGGACACTTCCATCCCACATGCCCAGTAGCTTCATTGCCAAAGTGGAGAATTTATTTCTGGATGCAAAATCTACTTAGATAACTAACAAAGATATACTGAAATTTAAACATAATGATGCTTCTCTTCCTTGAGACTGCCATAGATAAGAATGAGAAGTTCTGCAACCCCAAAGGAAGTTGGCCAAGACATCACAGTGTGGATTGGGTGTGAACTTTAATGATCACTAGTCAATTTTCTTTTCTGTTAGAAACTTTCTCCTTAATTCCAGATTGCTTCTCTCCTTGATTAGTTTCCATCCAGTTTTCTTGTCCTGCGTTCTGCTGCTTTGGAGAATAATTTGATCCCCTCTTCCTTGTGGTAGCCCCTCAAATACTGGAAGGCTGCTAACATAGCACCCCAAGACTTCCTTTTCACTAGATTTTTGAGTAACTGCATCACATTACTGACTCCTGCATTGGACAAGGAAATTAAGATCCTTTTCACTGCTCTCAACCCAGCTCTTTCCTATCCCAAAAGTGCATCTTACCATTTTCCTCTGCAGCATAGAACTTTACATTTCTGTGTTAAATTCCATCCCATCTCCTAAACGCCACCACATCCCCACACATGCGCACCAGATACCTGACAATCAGCTATCGGACAGGTGGTGCGCACACATGCACGGTACATGTTTTTTGGGTGAGTGCTCACATGCTGGCAGTAATGGCTCTGCGTGCCACTTCTGGCACTTGTGCCATAGCTTCACCACCACGGTCCTAGACTGTCTAGGTCGGGGTCCCCAAACTTGGCAACTTTAAAACTGGTGCTTTGCTGGCTGAGGAATTCTGGGAGTTGAAGTCCACAAGTCTTAAAGTTGCCAAGGTTGGAATAGTGTTTCTTAAGCTTTTTCCTCTCAGGACCACTTCCCACCTTTTTAAAATTTAGGAGAACCCAAAATAACTCATAAAAGGTGAAATATTCATCTGATAAACAGACAATCCTGATTGGTACAGGAAGACTTGCTCACTCCAGGAAATAATGGATATGCCTTAAATATGAGTCACCTTGATTTTTTTCTTTTTTCCTGCGCTCAAACCACCTTACTTGAAAGGAAGTGCTTGGAAATTAAAACACCTACAATTGTTTCATAGCTCTACAGGTGCAGATCTTTCAGCTATAGATTTTTTTTCTTCCTTTAAAGACTGACAAAACTGGATTATGATTATTATTGTAAGAAGAGGTGTGTGTTTCTGAAAACCTCAGCAAAGTACACACACAAAGCTATTTGCGTCACAAAGTGTCACAAAAAAACCTGTCTGTAGAACAAGCAGTTCTTAGAAAAGGGATGGCAAACCTATGACATGTGTGACAAGCCAACAGTGTTCACCAACCACCTGACAACAATTATTCTTGAAAGCACTACTCCAAAATGAGTTTGTTTTACTTTACAGATTAACAGATTTGGAAGGGACCTTATAGGTCATCTAGTCCAACCCCCCACCCAAGCAGGAGACCCGACACTATTTCTGGCCAATGGCAGTCCAGTCTCTTCTTGAAAGCCTCCAATGATGAAGCTCCCACAACTATCAAAGGCAACTTTTGTTCCATGGGTTGATTACTCTCACTGTCAGAAAGTTTCTCCTTATTTCCAGGTTAAATCTCTCCTTGTTCAGTTTCCACCCATTATTCCTTGTCTGGCCTTTGGGTGCTTTGGAAAATAGCTTGACTCCTTCCTCCTCTCTGTGGCAGCCCCTCAAATATTGGAAGATGCTCTCCTGTCTCCCCTGGTCCTTCTCTTCTCTAGACTAGCCAAGCTCAGTTCCTGCAACCGTTCATCGTATGTTGTATTTCATTTTTGTAATTATTTGACATTGTTTTATATAACAGATAACACTACATATGACTGAACTGTATTTTTTAAAAATAAATACATATGTCAAAAATCGGTATCTTTCATTGGGGGAGAGACACACCAGCAAAGTCACGTTAGGCATTTTCTAAATTTTTGACATGCAGCGCTGAAAGAGTTCACCATCGCTGCCTTAGCTGCTTGGAAATAATGGATATACAATCCCACCTCCTGGGATCCCGCTCACAGTACAACTCACCTGCTCCAGGTAGGATACTTTAGGAGCTGCCCCTTTGAGGTCCAGATGGACCAACCGCATCTGCGTGGAGCTAAAATCCCGGTGAGGCTGTTTCTTTGACTCTGGGCCAGGCTCTTTGGCTGCTGCCTGGTGATCCAAGTGTCCCGACAATCGAGCCTGGGTGTTGCCTGGCTGTTTCACATCTTTAGCACTGCCCCAGAAGTGACTTTCCCCATTAATTTCCCTGCGCTGGTCCTGTGTAAAGCTGCAACGAGGAACAGAGAGGAGGCTCAGGGCCAGGAAAAATACTCCATGACCCTGAGCTATTCAGAGTTGGGCAAGGACACAATTTAGGCAGCAGGAACCTCTTGCCATGTGTAAGATGTACAAATAGACCTGACTAAAATAATGTGTTTCCCCCCAAATAACACCGTCTTATAATTTTTTGCCACCAAAAAAAGGTCTTATTTTGAGGGGGATGTCATCCAGTGAGTCGCCTCACTTGCGCGCATTGTCCCCCAGCCTCCTTTTCACTTCTTCTTCTGTGGCCAGCAAGGCTTTTCTGAAGGCCTCTGCAGCCGATAACAGAGCTCCATGCAGAGGCTCTGGGAGGACAAAAAACAGGCGGAGAAAGAAGTTCCGGAAGTCTGGAAATGGGTGTGTTTCCGGCTCCAGAGGCCCTCTGGAGCCCGGGGGGGGGATGTTTTCGCCCTCCCAGAGGCCCAAGGGAAGCCTCCGGACTCTGGGGAAACTAAAAAATGGCTCAACCAGAAGTTCAGGTAGCCCACGCTCACCATGGCCACAGCCATCTAGCATCAGGGCAGAGAACCAGTTGCTGGGATTTTTGAATCCCACTCCTGGTGAGACCCCAGCAGGAAGCAAGTCCTAGAAGGGGATCGGAGAAAGGAAAAATGGCTCTGGAGTTGCAGGTCTAGACTATCGTGGAAAAAGGCAGCCCTTGCAGGAGGTCTCTGCCCCCGCAGATCACCCTACAGGCAGAGAATAACAGAGCTGGAAGGAACCTTGGAGGTCGTCTCGTCCAACCCACTGCCCGAGCAGGAAACCCTGTACCATTTCAGACCAAGGGTTTTCCAGCCTCCTCTTGAAAGCCTCCAGTGATGGAGCACCCACAACTTTGGAATGCAAACCACTGGTTAATTGTTCTCACCATTAGGAAATATCTCCTTAGTTCTAGGTTGGAAGGATCCTTCCTGAGGATCCTCCCCTAACATCATGCAAACCAAAACCCAAAAGGGATTTTTTTTTATCGTATGGCACATTCAAATCACAGTTTGATAAATAACTCACAAGAGATTTAAAATATGAGATCCAAAATATTATAAAATGTGTATTTGGATAACAGATATAATTTTTTTGCTTCATCCCAACCAGGAAATCAGCCAAAAGAGAGACCATCCAGAAGGGCTGATAAAATTCATTCCACCTGGAGCACCGCAGAGGCTGCAGGAAATGTGCCCTCCAATGCCTAGCACTCACCTGTCCCGGAAGAAGAACTTGATGCCAGCCAGTGCCACCGTCAGGAGGACCGCAAGACGCAGCAGGTTAAGCTTCTGGCTGCGGTGGAGTGCCATCCTGCCAAGGAGAAGGGAAGCAAAGGGGAAACACCAAGCATTGACCAGGAGGCCAAGGTCAGCCAAGGATCCTGGCACAGAAACCAATCTTCCCCATCAGGAGCTCTTTACAGATATATCTTGAACTGCAACTCCCATACAAGCAGGTGGATCACAGCCCATGGAACTGGAGTTGGGGCTGGCTGACAAAGTCAAGAAATGGCACCATCCTGAAGAGAGACCGACTGGATCTGATCCCTCTTGGAGACCCGAGGATTGTGGGAGAGTTTCCCCACCACTTCTCTTTCTTACCAATTTACTTACTTACACACTTACTTATTTATATTCTCTATTTATTATTTTTAAAAATAATTCAAGGCAGCAAACATATCCAATATAAAAGGTAAAGGTTCCCCTCGCACCTACATGCTAATCGTTTCTGGCTCTAGGGTTCGGGGCTCATTTCCGTTACAAAGCCGAAGAGGCAGTGCTGTCCGAAGACGTCTCCGTGGTCATGTGGCTGGCAGGACTAAACACCGAAGGCGCACACAACGCTGTTACCTTCCCACCAAAGGGGTCCCTGTTCTACTTTTTTACTTGCATTTTTACCTGCTTTTGAGCTGCTAGGTTGGCAGAAGCTGGGACAAGTAACAGGAGCTCACTCCATTACACAGCACTAGGGATTCCAACCGCTGAACTGCCGACCTTTCTGATTGACAAGCTCAGCACTTTAGCCACTGAGCCACTGCATCCAATATATAGGCTAACATCACCTCCTAGAGATAAACATTCCAGGCTGGGTCTGCCAAGGGACAATAACAAGAAATAAGCCTCCTTTGACCAACATGACAGAAGCAAAAACAACAGAGTTGATTACAGATGGGAGGCGATTGGAAGGGCCTATTACCCTTGCAAGGGCTAAATTGATCAATGATATATAAAGGAAGAGATGTAATGGTAACAATACTGTGATGATTTCAGCAAAGGCTTATGAAAGCTTCGTAAGTACAATAAATATAATTTTAGTTCCGTAGATCACAAGATGTCTGTTTCTTCTTTTACAAGTACACCTGGAACTCGTATTTTTAGAATAGTAATATGTTTGTGTGTGTGTGTGTATCTCCAATATATCTTCCTCATTTTCCACCCACAATAATAATCCCGTGCATTGGGTTGAGAGAATGACTCGCCCAAGATCAAGCAGCCAGCTTTCGTGGCTAAGATGGGAACAGAACTCATGGTCTCCCAGTTTCTAGCCTTCTGCCTTAACCACTAAACCAAACTGGTTCTCATAACTGTAGACATCTTCATTTGGTTGTGATTTTTGCTGGGGGCACCTAAAAACCAGCACATACCAGAATATCTGCATGTGCATTTAATATTTTGCCTTTGTTTTTATATCCAATAGATGGCAAATTTATCCAACGCGCCTTCCTCCTCCTATTTTCCCCACAACAACAACCCAGTGAGGTGAGATGGGCTGAGAGGGAGCGACTGGCTCCAAGTCCCCCAGCCGGCTTTCATGCCTACGGCAGGATTAGAACTCACCATCTCCTGGTTTGAAAAAAACAGACCTCTCTTTTAGTATTGCATGAACTTTGGCAGAAAAGATGGTATCAAATATTATACACTGCTATTTTTATTGAAATATAAATAATAAGAGTGTTTCCTTCAGGAATTTAAGTCACTGCTACCATTTTAAACACGTAGACAGTAATTGAATTATTTTTCACAAAGTGCTGCTTAGAATGATAACTTCTGGCCCAATTCCTGCCCGTCACAGAGGTGGCTTACGCCTGTCGTTCTGACTTCAGAGCACAAACTAGCTTAATCCACAGGAAAAAGACTCTTAAATGCAAGACACAAACTAGAGCCACACTCTTTCAAAGCACAATTTGGGTTGTTAAGAAGGGATCAGACTTTGCTTTCTCCTGATTCACAAGCAAGGAGCACTTTCAGCCTTCACTTTTCTCCTCCTTATTGCATTCCAACTCCATCCTTGGTCAACAGATCTTAGCAATCAAGCCACACAACAGAACATAAACAACTGAGCACAAAGTAAACCCAGCTACCAAATCCGTAATGTCCGGAAGAGCAATGAGAGAGCCGTGGTAGAAGATCAAAGCTCAAGATTTGGACCTTGGCTCCAGAGGGATCCTGGGGGGGAGGGGTTTGGGGGGTATCAGAGTGAACAGAAAGTCCAAGACGCACCTTGCAGAGGCCATGGGTGGGGTGTCCAACTGTTCATCGCCCACCATGCTTTTCCTACCCAGGTTGTGCCCAAGTAATGCCCAGTGTTGAAACAGCTGCCAGCTGCAACAACCTGTGCCCTCCTTCTCTGACGATTTCCTGACCTGGCCAACTCTTCCTCTTTGCTTCATGAACTTTGCCAGCATCAGATTTCACTACCTTTGAATCTAGAACGTGCCCAAACTTTCCCTGTTTGCTGGATTTATGAGCTTATCTAGTTAAGCAAAACAGAGATCACCTTTTTTTTAGGATTATTTAGACACATTCTCTCTGTTGCTTATAGTCCACTGTCAGGCTTGAACAACAGGCCAGTCAATTTCTATTCCAACCAATGGATCAACACTCAATCGATCTCCATTATATACATTCTCCAAGATATGAAGCTTCAGATTGCAAAAACCTCTTTTTCCCAAATGCAATGAGGTGATATGATTATAGAAATATTGTGCTATAATGGAAAATATCAGTAATATTTCTATAAACATCTCATCTCATTGCATTTGTCCATTGGGGGGGGGAGAATACATATAGAACCTGTTAGAAAAACATGAGCTTCGCCATTCTTCTCGAGGAGAACACCGCATAAAAATCCTTTTCCTCCAGTCCTGAAATTGAAATGACTTCATGTGAGCAAGTACCTCCTCCATGCAGTGAGGCTAAATCCAACTTAAACCCAGTTAACACTCCAAAAACCCGGAGGTGCTAGGTTCAGGATGCCTCAGTGATACAGGAACCAGCCATGTGCATGAAAAAAAACATAGGTTTGCTTTCAAACCCCCAAATAAAAACTGCATTCTGGAACTTCTACTAAATAATTTCAGATAGACTAAGGCA
Organism: Laticauda laticaudata; assembly: GCA_004320025.1. Lineage (NCBI taxonomy): Eukaryota > Metazoa > Chordata > Lepidosauria > Squamata > Elapidae > Laticauda > Laticauda laticaudata. The sequence continues at coordinate 10,311 of BHFT01045664.1, read as the reverse complement.
GGGGGTCCCCAAACTTGGCAACTTTAAGACTTGTGGAGTTCAACTCCCAGAATGCTCCAGCTGGCTGGAGGATTCTGAGAGTTGGACTCCTCAAGTCTTAAAGTTGCCAAGTTTGGAGACCTCTAGACTAAGGCCTCACAAAAGAAAATCTCAGAATATTTGGATTTGGGCTGGAACGAAATCTTGGGAGGAATCCGAGAGTGATTTTAACAGGCTGAGTAGTTTTAGGTTGTATAGAACTGTTGTTTTGCTGTTGAGTGTTTAATACGGTATTTCTCAGCCTTAGTCACTTGAAGATAGCAATAGTACTTAAGACTTATCTACCACTCCATAAAACTTTGCAGCACTCTCTGAACAGTTTACAACAAGGGTGTCAAACTCAAGGCCCATGGGTTGGATACAGCCCCTAGGGTATTTAGATCTGGTTCACAGGGCCATCCTGGAAACAGCAAAGGACTGGCCCATGGTGTCTCTGCCAGTGAAAATTGAGCTCGCGAGGGCTGCACCACACCCCTTGGGGCACCATTTTTGATGGCAGAGGGTTGCAAGAGGCCGTTGCAGCCAAAAACAGAACTTAGGAGCTCATTTTCACTGGCAGAATCCTCAGGCCACCACTGGTGCCCCCAACATGAGTGATATCGAGCTGGCTACGCCCACCCCAGACCCCTGAGTTCAAACACAAGCCTGATGCGGCCCTCAATGAAATCAAGTTTGACACCCCTGGGTTACCATGTCACACATTATCCCCAACAATCCGGCTCCTCATTTTACTGACCTCAGAAGGATGGAAAGATGGGTCAACCCTGAGCAGGTCAGGATCAAACTCTGGGCTGTGGGCAGAGTCAGCCTGCAATGCTGCATTCTAAGCACCATGCTATCACAGCTCTTAACCATACTGGCTGGAAGTTGAAATTCACTCATCTTGAAACTGCCAAGGCTGAGAAACACGTTTTCAGAAACAATACCTGGCTAGCAGAGTTTCCATCAATTCCCAGATTCTGCTGGGCATCATTTTTTTGCTTTCCTTTGTTGCCAACCAGCTGAATAGAAGAAGCAGCACCCCAAGCTTGTTTATTTGCACACATAGGCTCTCCAGTAGCAATCCAAGAAGGGCGGAAAAGTTGAACCAGCAGTAGAAGTTGGTGGCTGAGCTGCCAAGCTACCACAAACTTTTAGGAGGATAAAGAGGATGTCCAATCTAAGGGCATTTTATTTCTTTTTACTGGAACTGGAGTTAAACTGGTTAAGGGCATTTGTACCCTGTCGACTTAACCATGTTCCCTCTTCATTGCTTTGGCAGAGTCCTGAAGGCACCCCAAAGATCTTCAGCTCTAGGTTATATAAGTGTCTCAAAACATCTTGGAAGGGAGGGGCAACTACTCCCCCACCTTTCACCATCAGCTCTCTGCAGGGGAAATCTGTCCAAGGACAGTTGGGAATCTCGCAGCAGGTAGATTGACTCAACGAATCACAAGACTGGGAGGGGGGACCTTGGAGGTCTTATAGTCCAACAGGTTAAATCTACTACATATCAAGCTCAACAACTGCAGCAGGCCTCGATACCTCAGACTTCTGAAAATCTTGTTGCTGCTGTTTTTGCTATTATTACTGTTAACTCTGTTACCACATTTTACTTTGTATTTTCCTGTATTTATGGTTAAATGGTGGTTCTGCTCAAAATGGACACTTCTGTTGGTTTTCGTCTTAACCCCCCCCGCTAATTTGTGGGTTCGTCATGCCCAATACATGTTTATGAACGGCCATGGCACAAATATTATTTTATACTATGAGCCCCCAATGGCATTTGGTCAAATTTCTTTTACCCCTAACTTGATCTGTTTCTTCTACATTATTGTCTCCAACTACAATCTATTTCAACACTCCTGGCTATTTTCTACAACCCGCCTCTTTTAATCCTTTACAATTGCCGAATACATTCATAAAATCTTTGAATCCTCCATTTGAAAATAAAAAATGAGAATATGTAGAGTTGTAATGCAGGAATGTTCCAATTGGATGGCAAACCTCAGATAAAGAATTTTTTCCAAGCAAATACAACTCAGACAAAACAAGTCACTACTATAAAGGAGGATTAGAGGGAGGGGAAGTAAACATATGTTAGCCTTATAACTAGAGATAATTTATTTGTATGGATTACTGTGCTGAACAGTAACGAAATTACGCAGCAACCGAAGTTAACCCAATGATGGAGGATAACTAAAAATGTGTATAAATGCAAGACTATGCTCCAATAAAGATCATCATGATTCAGTTGGTTCATGATCAAAACAACTCGACTTCCTTATCATTACAACAGGGCTGGCCAGAGTTGGGCTCAAACAACACCTTGACTCTCTTAGCCCTGATGTGTGAATCGGGCATTACGTGATTTTCCTGCAATTTGGCAAGTTCGAGAATCTTCAACCAGGCTTCAGGTTTGACTCGTCCTTCTGAGGTGGTACAAACAAGGACCCAGGATTGTTGGGGGTCAGAGGCTGACTCTGGAAACGCTTAGAGAGGGCTGGAAAAGCATCGACAAAGTAGTATATAATGGTCTAAGTGCTATTGTTATTTTCCTTGCCTTCCTTCCCAGTGGTAGACATGCAGTATTGCAGTGCTAATTCTGCAGCACTTCAATCTGACTCGAGCTCAAGGTTTGATTCTGCCTTCTGTCCTTCCAAGGTGGGTAAAAATGAGGACCCGGGTTGGTGGGGGGCAAGAGGCTGACTCTGTAAACTGCTTAGAGAGGCCTGGAAAGCACGTAAAGTGGTACATAAATCTAGGTGCTATTGCTAAGGAGGGAGGAAGGGGAAGGCAGGAAGGAAGGTAAGAGGAAGGAAGGATGCTATCTTGGTGCAGTGATGAGAGTGAGTATTGCAGGCTGACTCTGTCCACAGCTAGCATTTCGAATCCCACCAGGCTCAAGGTTGACTCTGCCTTCTGTCCTTCTGAGGTGGGTAAAAATTAGGACCCAGGTTGTTGGGGGAGACTGACTCTGTAAATCAGAGAGAGCTGTAAAACGGTATAGAAGTGCTATTGCTATTTATTTATTTGGGTAGCCATGTGACTTAAACAGGTCGTTGAGCAAGTTTAGCATGTTTAGTGTTGAGTTACATAGAATCACAGAGCTGGAAGGGACCTCAGAGATCTTCTAGTTCAACCCCCTGCTCATGGCAGGAGACCTTATACCATCCCAATAAAAAAGGTTGTTCAGTCTATTTTTGAAAACCTCCACTCCACCTTTTATACTCCGTACGTACCATAAGGCAAAACGTCTGTTATATCAGCCCCATACCCAGCAGAAATCACCCCAATTGGCAGGGCTGTCTTAACACATGGGCCGGATGGGCACTTGCCTGTGGGCCTCACAAGCATAAAGGCCTCATACTAACCTGTGTATGTTAACCCTTCAATGCACCTTGTATCATATAAATACAGCAACATTTTTATGACATTTTACTGCATTTTTGTATTAATAGGAACATGCAAATCTATGTTTAATTTTATCAACCACTTGCATTTTTATTCCTGTGAGTAGTTGTCGTGGGAGCCCCAGGAAACTGCTTTGCCCAGGGCCCATAATGCTGCTAAGCCAGCCCTGCCATCAGTGCCACCATAGCTGCCCAGTGACTCTCTTCCAGGCCCAGGTTTGCAGCCTTTCCAAAAGCCATTTCCACCCTCTCCGTGCATCGTGAATGTTGGGCACAATCTTTGGCCCACATTGTGGCGCAACGTTCAGCCCGCAGCGGAGAAGAGACTTCCTCACCCCGGGCAGCAGCGTCGGCCGAGAGGAAAAGGGGCAGAAATGGAGAAGGGAACCAGGCTTCCCCGGCGAAAGCTGCAGAACCGGCTCCAAGACTGCACGCTCCCGCTTCATTGGACCGCGAGCCTCTGGACCACCGTCCCGCCCCGCAACCCCAGCCCGGTTTGGGAGCTTGGGAGNCGCAACCCCAGCCTGGTTTGGGAGCTTGGGAGCTGCTGCTGCTGCTGCTTCACCCGGTTAAGTCCCCGAACCGACTCTCGGGTGAACGAACCGGTCGAGCAGGTGGGCGATGAGGATGCTGAGCATCCGGCCAAGAAGGGAGGGGAAGAGCCGCGGCCCCTGGGCGTCCTCGAAAGGCGGCTGAATGGCTCAGCAAAACCAAATCCCTCCGGCCGGCGAAGCCCCAGGTGGATCCGCAGGGGCGGTTCTTTCGGGCCCCACCCCAAGAAGCCGACTCCGACCCGGGCAGGCCAAGGCAGCGAGCTCGGCCGCCCCCCAACCAGGCTGCCCAGGTGGCGGCTCCGGACGGCCCAGGGGACCGCGGGGGGGTGGGGAGGGGGCCGCCCAGGGGACCCTCCGACGGCCACGAGATGCGGAGCCACGGGCGTCACCCGAAAGGGTCCCCCTAAGGGCGTCCACCTCCCGGGCTGCTCACCTGCAACCGGGGCGCCCCGCGGGGGAACAGCCTGGCCGGACCGCCAGCAGGGAGCCCGGGGGCGCCTAACGCCCCGCAGAAGGGCAGGTCCAGAAAGAGGCCCCGCGGCGGCGGCCCGGCCTCGCCACCCAGCCTCCACCTTACGGGAGGCGCCGGGTCGCCCGCGGGGATTCCTCAATGACCGCGCCGCCCCCGCGCTCGGGGCCGTTGGGAGACCTGGAACCTCCGTGCAGCTGCCAGTCTCCCCCTCCCCTCCTGCTGCTTTCGCCCCCCGGCCCTGGGGGTCCCCACTGCTCGGTCTGCCCTCCTGACCCCCCTCGGGAGGGCCCGTCCCGACAAGCGGCGCCCCCGCGAATCCTGCACCGCCGCTGCAGCCCTACCTGAGCCGGGGCAGGTGCAGCTGGCAGATGCGGCGGCGGCTCCGCTCCGGGCTCGGTTGGCGTTGCTGCGGGAGCCGGCTGGAGGGCGGAGCAGCCAGGCAGGAGCAGCCCCCGCCCCGCCCTGGAAGGCGGCAGGAAGAGCCGCTAGCCCGGCGCAGTCCGCGTCCCCTGCTGGACTGGCCCGGAGGAGGAGGAGGAGGAGGAGGAAGCGGCGCGGGTGGGCTCGGTGGGGCCTCCCCGCTCCCGTGCGCAGCCCCCGAGCCCGGCCTCTCCCAGGCTGAGATCAAAGCCCCTCCGGGATCGGCTCCCTCCCTCCAGGTTGGGCCAAAGTCCGGCCGCCCCCGCGGAGCCCAAGCTCGCCCCTCCAGCTCAGCCCCAGCGAGTCCAGCCGGCGGAGGCGCAGGATCGGGCGGGGCGCGCCGCCCGCAAGGCCGCCCCAGTCCAGGGAACTGCACGCCGGGTGGGTTGACTCGCAGGTGCGGACCCCCTTCCGGGGGCGACTGCACGCCACCCGCGGCCACGGGACCCTCTCCCGACTTGGCCGGTTCGGTTCCTGCACGGGTGCGGGGCTATTTTATTACATGCGCACAGTATTTATATATGTGTGTGTGCTGCGTGTGTGCGCTGTTCAGCTTCCTTCGGGTAATTATCCCACGTCATTGTAGTACTTTTAAAGTTGTAGCAACGTTTCAGCAGAATCTCATCTGCCATCATCAGGCTTCTGTATAGACTTTGTATGTGGGTCAGGGTCTATACGAACTCCATACAGAAGCCTGTATATATATGCTATTCAGCTTCCTTCAGGTATTATGGCAGATGAGATTCTGCTGAAACATTGCTACAACTTTAAAAGCACTACAATGATGTGGGATAATACCCAAAGGAAGCTGAATAGCACACATGTAAGTACCCAGGATAACTTAAAAAAACATATATATATATGTGTGTGTGTGTGTGTGTGCCTAAAAGCGCTTTAAAAGCAGTAGGAAATCGAACTCAAACCCAATGCAAGGAAATGCTTTGAACTTCCCTTCTAGGTTCCCAATCAATACTCGGGTTATTTGCATTTTTTCTTCCAAGATGAAGGTTATTGCACATATCCATTAAAAGTTTTCGGTTTTTTTGGTTCTCTTTTTGCCTCATTATTTACTTTAAACTGTGCCTAATAAAACAGTGAAGTTGTTGAAGGCCTTACCGGACTTTAATGTATGTTTTGGGTTTGGGGTTATTTTGAGAGACTACGGGTCATCACAGAGGCTTTTGAAAAGAGACTGGACAATAATTTGTCTGAAATGGTATAGGGTCTCCTGCCCAAGCAGGGGGTTGGACTAGCAGACCTCCAAGGTCCCTCCCAACTCTGTTATGCTATGTTCTATGATCTCTCAGGGATTGCTTGGAGACGCAGCCCAAGAATGACATGGAACAATCAGTTCAGTTTTTTCTCTGGTCGCACTGAGACAGAATCTTGCCAGACCAAAACTTTACTCCAGGTAGTCCTCACTTAATGACCAGTCACTTAGTGACTGTTCAAAGTTACGATGGACACACACACACATGCACACACAGCGGCTACTTATGACCTGGTTTTAAAGTTCCAACAGCTGCACATATCCCTGTGGTTACAAGTCACATTTCAGCTACCTGGCAACTGACTTACGTTGATAGTCATGGCTCTCCAACTGATTGTGATTGATATAACATTATCTATCCCATATTGTTTTATCTTATCAGGAAATAGGCTGTGATCTACTTTGTCAAATGCCTTACTGAATTCCAAGTATACTGCAGCATTTCTCTCATCCCATAAATTTAGTCACTTTATCAAAAAAGGCAGTAAGGTTTGTCAGGCGCAACCTATTTTTAACAAAGCCAGTAATTACCTTGTTCATTTGTGGATACTCACAAATCTGTTGCTTGATTATCCTTTCCAGGATCGTCCCAGGTATTGATGTCAGGGTGATTGGTCTGTAGTTTCCCTGATCCACTTTTTTGCTCTCTTTTTGAACATTGGAACCACATCAGCTCTTTTCCAGTCCTTTGGCAGTTCCCCCATGCTCCAGGAGCTCTGAAAGATTTCATTCACTGGTTCCAAGATCACATCTGTCGGCTCTCCAGTACCCTGGGATGTAAACCCTGCTCCGAAGTTCCTACAAGTTTCATTCTCTCAACTAAAAGAGGGATACAATTAAGATCAAGGGAGGTACCAATACTACCCTATAAAGCCTTAGTGACACCACATCTGGAGTACTGAATCCAGTTTTGGTCACCACACTATAAAAAAGATGTTGAGACTCAAAAAAATGCAGAGAAAGGCAACCAAGATGATGAGGGGAATGGAGTCTAAAACACAATGAATGGTTACAGGAACTAGGCCTGGCTAGTCTAGTGAAGAGAAGGACCAATATTTTGGGGGGTAGGAGTTGAAACAATTTATGACCAGGATGTGAGGGGGTCAAATATAGATTAAGAAATAAATCTAAAAAGGGATAAAAAAGCAGTCTAGAAAAAGGGGAACTGGACAAAAAATGGGGAGGTAGGTTAAACATGGGGAAGTTCATGGAGAGGGGAAACAGGCATTCTGAGAAGATTGTGACCTTGTAGTCTTTGTCAAAGGGGGCAGCAGGGAAGAAACCTGTGCTTTGGGTTGAGGGAATAAAAAGCTGTTGAAATCTATTCTTGGGTGTGGTGTGCCTACTTGCTAGCCACTTACTCTTGCAATAACGTATTTTATAATTGTTTGCTGCTTCACTTCATGACTCTGTCAAATTTCTGACTGTGAGTCTTTTTTCTCACAACTGCACAGGATAGACCACATGTGGAAAGGATTCTGGATATCGTTCTGACTCCCAAGTTGCCTAGGAGCCAAAAGAGTGATTCCGCCACAAATAAACGTTTAACATGTGATCCTTGATCACATCAAAAGAAGTATAGTGTTGCTCCTTGCTATTCTCCTTGCTATTCTGTACTAAGTCTGGTCAGACTTAGTACATAGAACAAGTTCTCAGGAGGTGCTCAAATGGAGGCTGGATGGCCAAATTGTGGTAGTACATTACAGGAGAGGATTGTTCTATCTAGATGATCTCAAGGTGTTCTTCAACCCCTTCGATACCCTGAAGGTTACTGACAAACTGCTGCAAGAGATGATTACAAGAAAGGAACATTCTCTGATTACTTTCAAAGGACTGAGAAACTTTAACAATCAAGATGTTTAATTGCCACCAAATTTAATACAAAGGTCAATGAGTTACGCTTAAGGGGATGATAGCTAACCTTTTTGGCACTGAGTGCCCAAACCAGAACGTGTATGCATACGAGTGCATATGCGCACACCGGAGTGCTGGAAACCTGAAGACAAGCTGGCTGATGCATGCATGCCTGGGTTTTTTTTTTTTTTTTTNGGGGTTTTTTTTTTTTTTTTGTGCTTCTTTTGCCATTTTTCATGCCATTTTTAGGACAAAAACACCCTGAAAACAGTCCGGAAAATGGCCCCCAAAATGCTCTCACCTTTTTCAGGCCATTTTTCAGGCCATTTTCCGGTGCTTCGGTGCTCATGAAGACCAGTTGGCCGGTGTGTATGTGTGTGCTGGAAACCAGAAGAGCAGCTGGTGATGGCATGCGTGCCCACAGAGAGGGACTTGTGCCATGAGTTTGCCATCACAGGGATAAGAGGTCATCTTGGTCATATCGCAAGGATCCAGATTGTATGGCTGGGATGATCAAGGTGCAAAGTACACACTGAAGTCCAATTCAAGGCAAACGTGACAGCAGCCCTTAAACCACTACCTACCTCTGAGTCCTGCCATTCAGGAAGGACAGTGACAAACTATAGACGTCCAGGGGAGACCTAGGAGGGCAATGAGCAGCGTGGAAGGAAAGGTACTGAGAAAAATTAAGAGGCTTTGGATGTGTTTGGCCTAGAGGAAGAACTGGGAGAAGCCAGATGAGCTGTTTCCCAGCAGCTGGAAGGTGACTTGTGGAAACCAGGTCAGAAGCCTTCAGAAAACGTGAAACAAGTGCCCAGTTGACAAGGAAGCCAAATTCGTTTGGACATCGGGAAACATGCCCAAGTGCAGGAGTCTCCAAACTTGGCAACTTTAAAACTTGTGGACTTCAACTCTCAGAATTCCCCAGAGGCTGGCTGGGGAATTCTGGGAGTTGAAGTTCACAAGTTTTAAAGTTTCCGAGAATATAAGAATTAGGGGTGACATGACAGTAGTCTTCCAGTATTTGAGGGGTTGACCCAAAGAAGAGGGGATCAAATTCTTCTCCAAAGCACCAGAGAGCAGGACAAGAAACAATGGATGGAAACTAATCAAGGAGAAGCCACCTGGAATTTCCAGAAAAGTCCTAACAGGGAGGACAATTAACCAGTGGAAGGGTTTGACTTTGGAAGTTGTGGGTGCTTCATCACTGGAGGCTTTTAAGGACAGTCACTTGACTCAAATGGTGTAGGGTCTCCTGCTTGAGCAGGGGGTTGGACTAGAAGACCTCCAAGGTCCCTTCCAGCTCATTCATTCATTCATTCTTATTTGTCAAGTTTAACAGATAACAGATAATGGGAGTTGGAAGGGGGCTTGTAGGTCATCTAGTCCAACCCCCCACCCAAGCAGGAGACCCTACACCATTTCTGACAGATGGGAGTCCAGCCTCTTCTTGAGAGCTTCCAGTGATGAAGCTCCCACAACTTCCGAAGGCAACTTCTGTTCCATGGGTTGATTGTTCTCTCTGTCAGAAAGTTTCTTCTTTATTTCCAGGTTTAGAAACCTGGGACAGAGCTGCCACAGGAAATGATAGGCCTAATTTTGCAAAAGGGGATTCAACAGAGGATGGGTGGCCATTCAGTGCACCCAGAAAGTTGGACGGATCAGTGTTCCTCAACTTTGGCAACATGAACACGCATGGACTTCAATTCCCAGAATTCCCCACCTGACAGGCACGTAGTTGAAGCCCGCCCACCTCCGAGAAATATTGGATCAGACAATCTTCGAGGCCACGCCCAGTCGAGGGCGAGAGCCAATCGCGCGAGAAAGCCTCGAATCTTACCGGGTACCGGCCTCGCCAGAGGGCGTTCTATTGCGGGGACGTAAGGCGATAGAGCTACGAACAGTGCAGAGGAGGCTGCGCGCCGCCGTGTTAGTTGGCCAAGTGAAAACTCCCCGGTGAAAACTGACGAGAAAGTGGATCGCGTTAAGCCGGGTCGTCGAGGAATGCCAGCTGGGTTCTCACGAGGTGCTAACCCAAAGTCAGAAAAGCGTCCCTTGCTGCGGCTCCATTGGAGGACTGCCTCACATCGTCCTTCAGACGGTTCTTCACCCTGAGCTGAGGCGCCTTCGAGTCAATCCTAGGGGCCAACAAAACTCGCCCTTCAAAGCAGCCCTTGTAAACCCCGCCCTCCGTGGAGGCCTCTCGCCCCACCCCCGGAAAAACAAACAACAAATACCTGACAGAAACCAAAATAATCCAAAAGGAACCCGGAATTCACCCCTCTTCGGAGGAGGAGGAGGAGGAGGCAA
>BHFT01045662.1:907-21628 GCA_004320025.1 Laticauda laticaudata | reverse complement strand
CTAAAAGGGAGTCTCTAGCCTAAAATATTATAAAGTCAAAAAGGAGAAAAAGAATAGATGAAAGAAGAGAAAAAAAAACCAGTCCAGTTTCAAAATATAAGATCATGTGCAGAAAATCCAAGAATGAGAAAAATAAAATAAAAATATTACTTTGACATTCCTGTTTAAAATCTCGGCTTAATTACTTTTGTCAAAACTTTTACAGATTCTTTCTTTTCCTTAGGGTCCTAATTTCAAATCTTAAAATAAAGAAAAAGTTCTCACCAAACCGGCACACTCTCTCTTTCCGTTCTCTTTCGTTTCAGAGCTGTCGCAATTTCAGCAGCTTTAATGGCTGCCTCTTTGCAGCTGGCAAAAAGAGATTTTCCTTGATCTCTCAGGGACTTTGTGGTATCCCTGGGATCGACAGGATGCGCTCTTTACATTCACCATTTCTTCGGGATGGTTTAGATCCACTTGGACCATCCAGGAGCAAAGATACTGGCAGTGATCTCAGACCTCCAAGATCTCATGCTGTATCGTCACGACGCCAGCTCCGCCCTCCGCCCTGGCCCCATCACTGTGTCAGATGCAGATCCCTCGTCCAAGCCTTCCCCAGGCTCCCCACTGTCCAACCCTGCTGCCAGCTCCACAGGCCACAAGCAGACCACAACAGTTGATGAGAAAGGAAAGGAGAATAGACAAACATGAATTTTCAAACATATATTCTAAAATTGTTGACTGTGGGTTGCTCTATCCTTATAGCTCCATCCCTGAACATTTATGAAAGATTAGCTAGTCATTGTCTGGAATGCTTGTGCAAGGGGTTGGACTAGAACACCTCCAAGGTCCCTTCCAATTCTGTTATTCTGTTATTTTCTCAGTCATTATCTGGATCTTTGAATTTAATTCCTGTTGCTTTGGCAACAGACTTTGCTTATCTATGTGAAGGTCTCTACTCTTTACAGAAGATGACATAAGTGGATTCACAAAGTTCTTCATCCTAATTGTCATTGGGAAGAAAAATGTTAAATCTCAGCCCTCTCTGCACCAACAATCTTTTTTACTATTCTCATTCTATTAAATAATATTAGATGATAAGCTGGAATTTCATCCTAATCATTTGAATTTAAGGCAAATTAACCAATTTAAAAATATAGGTATTGCCTTTTCCTGTGATAGAGCAAAGATTTAGTTAAGTTTACTTTATAGTCATCGCATCTCGTACAATGAAATTAAGTGCCATTTGTAGCAAAACCTGATGATGGTAGCCATCGCAGTGCAATCAAATTTCCACCCTCATTTAATCACAAATATCAAAGAAGTGCAGGGCTTCAGTCATAGAGCCATGACTGCAGTGGTGGGATTCAAAAATTTTTACTACTGGTTCTGTAGGTGTGGCTTTGGGCATGGTGTGGCTTGGTGGATGTGGCAGGGGAAGAATATGGTAAAAATCTCCACTCCTTCCCTACTGGGGAAAGGTTACTGCAAAATCCCATTCCCTCCCAATCCCACTTACCTGCTTTCCAGCTCTGTTATCCTGTGCAGGGCAACAAAAGAAGACCTAGCCCATCAGCTGGGACTCTATCAGCTGGGACTCTATCAGCTGGGACTCAGGAAGCAGAGAATAGATGGGTTGGGGGCAGTCAGAGGTGGTATTTGCTGATTCTCCAAATTATTCAAAATTTCTGCTACCAGTTCTCCAGAATTGGTCAGAACTTGCTGAATACCACCTCTGCATGGCTGCAACCTTGACTTTTAATAACCCATTTCCCCACCCTTCCTGTAGATGTCTTAATTCTGATTATCTTGTTATTGCTAGCCCTGACTGGCTGTAGTTCTTGGAAATTGCACATTGATCTTTTCTTAAAATTTCTTTCTTAGAAATTTTAAGAGGTGCAGCCTCTGACCTTCTTCCTTGTAAAAGCATCTTATTTGGGTTGAGGGTTTTCCTTTAAATAGTTATCATGGTTTTTCTGCTTTCATTGCCATCAGTGTCACCAAAGAACTGTGAGAATTGCAGTCCTATTAAAAGGGATATTCTCATTTACTCAACCAGTAGAAAGCTTTGCATTTATAGGTTGTGAGGATGTAGACTCAGATGGTTGTTCTCCCTGGACCTGTAGGTAAAGGAAGGATGTAAGGAACGAGATATAAGTAAAGTATGTCTAGTTTGATGAAAAGAAGTGACATAATAGCAGTGTTCCAATGTCTCAGGGGCTGCCACAAAGAAAAGGGAGTCAAGCTATTATCCAAAGCACCTGAAGGCAGGACAAGAAGCAGCAGATGGAAACTAATGAAGAAGAGAAGCAACCTAGATCTGAGAAGAAATTTCCTGACAGTGACCAACTATTCTATTCTATTCTATTCTATTCTATTCTATTCTGTTCTGTTCTGTTCTGTTCTGTTCTGTTCTGTTCNCTATTCTGTTCTGTTCTGTTCTGTTCTGTTCTGTTCTGTTCTGTTCTATACTATTCTTGCTCTGAACTTTGTTTCCATTGGGGATGTCAGATTTTTTGCATTCAATAAAATACATTCTGGGAAATAAATGACTGTGCTAAATCCTTTCTTTCTTTAGTTCCTGACTGAAAAAATTACTATGCCAAATTTCAAATGACATTAGAAAGTCAGTAAATGAAAAAGGATAACTATTATCCATGGTAGGAAACTTTATCTTTGCAGAAGAATATCTGAGTTTAAAAATTAGTCTCCTGATAAGATCTGACATAATATTACACAAACTACTATGCAATAACAAATTCCATTTGACTTAACGGGACTTATTTTCAAGTAAATATGTATAAGGTTGCACTATTCACTTTACTTCTTTCAAGTTTTACCGTAAAACAAGATCCTTAACAGAGATCTAAGAATCTAGAGAATATTAGGAGATCATCTAGTGTTTAAGAACTACCTGCTGAAGAGCAGTCCTCACTTCCTTGTGTAATAGGCACAGCTAAATGTTTGCAAGGAAATCTAAGTGTCTGTAAGAGCCATTAAAAACTGAGATACTACTGAACACTGCTTGGAGGTAGGGAAAATCCAGAAGAACCCTATCTCAGTTCCTAGATTAAGGAAAATGGCAGCAAATAATTTAAACAAACAAATACATAAAATAAATAAATCTAGTCTGAATAAAGTCACTTAACCAATTTTGTATCTGAAGGTTAATTACTATTTACTTAAAAGCTGAGCATAACTAGCTTTTCAAAATTCTCTACTTAATCTGTAAGGAGATAAATTATAAAAGGAAGGAATATAGAGCATATAATAAAGAGCATTTTATTTTCCATGCATAGCCCAAAATTGTTCAACTACAAATCTTTCTCTGTCATATCCTATTCATTCCTTTAGTACAAGGGTCTTCAAATTTGGCCAGTTTAAGACTTGTGGGCTTCAACTTCCAGAATTCCTGAGCTAACATGACTGGAGGAGAAATTCTGGGAGTTGAAATCAACAAGTCTTAAAACTGTCAAGTTTGAAGACCCCTACTTTAGTAGCTGCCTGATGGACAAAGATTAACTTGATAGTAAGGGTTAGGGTTTATTTGTTTTTTTCTAACATGTTTCAATCCATGTGTGAAACAAGAAGACTTCCAGTTGAGATTGTTTCCATTCCTGATCAAGGCAAGCTCCAAAGTACTAAAAATAAAAGCCAATCACTAGCAAGCCTGTAGACATGTCAACCAATTGTGCTTTTTCACATAACTTTTCATTTTCTATTTCAACTTATCTTTTTTCTCAAATAATAATTCACTTTTCCCACATTATAAAAGCCACTGTCTATACAGATTCTCAGTCATCCAGGTCATAGTTGTCCTAAAGGTGCTTTTTCAAGAGGCAACTGGACTTTCTTTTTTTTTTCTTTGAAGATGTTTCACTTCTCATCCAAGAAGCTTCTCATCCAAGAAGCTTCTTCACCTCTAAGGAAGTAAAACGTGTCTAAAGAAAAGCCTCTTGAAAAAGCTTTTGAGATAGAACCCAATGATTCTTCAATAAATGAGAGTCATGAATTTGAGATAGGGAGACATACAAATGGAAAGAAAGGAAAGAAAGAGCGAGGAGGGGGAGGAAAGAAGGAAACAATTTCCTTCCTTCTCAGTATTGACTTCAATTCTCTTTCTTCCAGCATAGGATAAATTTTCCCACAGATTTTCAAGGACAATTTCCCTAGCTATAACAATAATATCCCTGCTGAAAAAGATACATAGGAGAAGGTATTTTGAGGTCTCTTCTTGGATCACAGACCTCCCCATAAAGAAATGGTGTCTTAATACCAAGCACATCCTCTCTGAAAACGTGAATTTAATAGAGGAAAAACAAAGCACTCTACTCAGCGCTAACCTGACTTTTGTCACCAGCCAAAAAATCAAAAATGATGTCAAATTGTCAATGCTAGGGCTAAAGCATTCTTGATCCCCCATCTGCTGTAAATCCATCTTTTAAGTTAATTCTGCAATAGAAACTCAAACCTCAGAATGCTTGGGAATCGTATGCAGCTGTACATGGTATTTAATGGATGCCTCGCCTATTCAGTATAAATATGAGAACATCTGGTCTTTTTTACCTCTATCCCCAAGTCAAGTCTCCCAGGGGCACAGAAACCTGTTTGACAAAATACATTTGTGATGAATTCTGCTTTAATAAATGTGCATTCTGGAGATGATTCATGAATTCTATGATTTCATTCAATTATTTTTCATACAGCTCATGCTTCATTTCATCAAGGGCTTTAATCAACACTGACTGATTAATTACCATACCACTAGTAGCCTTTTTGTTTAATAAACACTCATAATGAGCATGTTCAGTCTTGGCATATATAAATGTCAGTGAGATAAAACTGGAAATGAGAGAATGGGAATAAGGGTTACTGCTTTACAGCTGCCCTGGAGGGGGAACTTTTCCAATGTAAACTCTGGGTGTAACCAGGAGGAAGAGAACCATGCCATTGTATAGAGTTGGACTAGAATCTTCATTTTCTCTTATAATCAATTCTCTTTCTTCCTCTCATTTTTGTTGTCCTTCTTTTAGGAACCTTAAAAGCAAAGGAAAGAGAAATAGTGTGGGGTGTTCTCATCCTTCATTGTTCCTTCCTTTCTCTTGGAAATTATTTCTACTCACTGTCATGTTTGTTCCCCAATCCTTCAAAAAAAGCTATTCTGAAAACTATTCATGAATGTATTGTCTTCCCCTGGTCTTGCAGTGGTGAAAACAAGGAACAAAGAATCACTGCCTCACATTCTCTCACCCCCAAATGGAAAATAAAATTAAATGGTTTGATGTTTATAGTTCACATGGCACTTTCTTGATGTATTAACCAAAAGGGGAATCAGTATTGTTCTTGAGTAACATTGCATATCTATATATGTCTGTCTGTCCCTCTCATCTATCCATCTGTCTGCCCATCTATCTACGTACCTACCTATTTACCTACCTACTTATCTATCTACTTATCTTCCTACTATGAAAACTTCTGGCCATTGAGATAATCAAAAGAGGAATAGAAATTCAGCATGATATGGAGAAGACTTACATAACTTACATGTCATATGGAAGCCATGGTTATTTGAATCATGATTTGTTTAACACAAACACTAATTGTACTGGTATGAGCCATTTATAATGAACATACTTGAATTTGTGGGGCTCCAGACAAGGAAGATATAACACATAGATTATTTGAATGTCAGCTGTATAAGAAAGAGAGAGACCAGCGTCTCGAACTGCACTTTAGATAAATAACCTTAAAGTAACGTAGATCATCTGTGGTCAGAATTCAAAAATCATATATAACATGACTCTTTATGCAAATAAATGAAATCAGTTGCAATCTGCATATGTGGTCTGATTGGGGTAAATTGTAGGGTTGACATAGAAACATGATTCACATTCAAATCAATTGAAAATAAATGGACTCTTGGTAAATGTTCTTAGACAGGCCTTAATGTACGCCTGATTGCTTCTACGTTTACAGAATGTAGCTTATAAATGATTAACACCTTTGCCTTCTAGAAAGCTGGAGATCTATCAGTCATGATTGGCATTTGACAGCTCAAGGCTACATTGAAAGAATAGAATATTATTATCTTTGGTGGAATATATCACACGACCACAGAAATTATTTTTCTGAAGCGCTTCAACGCAGGAACTCAGTTTTGACTCCCATCATGCAGGCAGTGGGTGTCTTTCAAGGAACTCTGAGAGATGCCACTTTCAATTACTGAGATCAATAATCATATTAAAAATTGCACTATTGTTTATTCTGAGAAAGCACTTTTGCTGTGCTTTTTAGCCGAAATGGCTTCCAGAGCAGTTTAATCAATAATAATAAAAGAAGATAATCCCCAACCCTCAAACTGCAGATTGAAGAGGGGGAAAAAGGAACAGAAAAAGACAGGGACAAAAAGGAAGGAGGAAAACCAAAAATAACGAACAAATAAAAATGAAACCCACCAACCATTCTTATCGTTCCATTTTTTTAAAAATAAGGACTAAGGATTAACTAGAATGCAGCAAATCAAAGAAGCTATTATTTTCAGCAGATTCAATGAAATTGATTTTTATTTATTGGCTGCTGTCAATAGCAGTGGTTTGAAAGAGAAGCACCAAGAAAGTTCAGCTAAAATCAATAGTCAAAGCTTGACATAAAGAACTTACAGGAAATCCTTGATGCCAGGATTCTGTTACCTAATTAAATCATGAGTCTCAAGCCAAACTTCCAAAATTTCAAAAGGATTTATTGGATGTTAAAATGTCCAGTACTGCCTGGATGTAGCCGACTCTGAGACACATCATTCATTGTCACCCTTGACCCTGGTTTTCCCCCCATCCCTGGGTGTATCATAATTCATATTCTCCAATGGAACAGATCCATAGCCCAGAGTCATCAGTCAGGCTCTCCAGTCAGAATTTTGCATGGCAGAAACTTCAGTCACCTGGTTACTATCTTTGAAAAACTATTTATGGAATGCATTTTCGATTTCCAAGCTGCCACACTGCTACCCTCCCCCCTTTCAGTTGGCAACTCTAAAAAGACCATATTTTATGAGTTGACACTTGACTGATGAGAACAGTTGGGACCAGAGTTTCTGTTGCTAAGCAGGGCGGTTACTATATGGGGCAATCCCAATTTTTGCCATGGTTTTTAAGTGAATCACTGCAGTTATTAAGTGATTCCAGCTTTCCCCACTGACTTTGCTTGTTGGAAGCCAGCTAGGAAGGTTGCCAATGGTATTCATGTGATCCTGGGATTCTACAGCTTCATAAATACATGCCAGTTGTCAGGCCACTGAACCACAACCACAATCACAAACATGGCAAGTCCAATAAGTGTGAAGATCAGTTGTGAGTCACTTTTTTTCCTGCATCATTGTAACTTTGTACCATCATTTATTGAAAGGTTGTAAGTCAAGGACTGCCTGTGGCATCTCTAGTTAAAAAGGATACAATGATGAATCAGACCATTCTCCATCAGCGTGTCAACTGTCATCCCACGTGTTAAGCAATAATAAGTTAGATGAGCAAATAATATTCAACTTTCCTTAGCCTTTTCCTGATATATGTGTTTCTTGTAGATATTTAAGCTGAATAAACATGAAAAAGGATAAGTCCAGAAATGATCTTATCTTCAAGATTCTACCACCACTTTCAACCATCCAATGGGAAACACATTCATCTCATTGTTTGTTTTCTGGAAGTTTTGTTTGTTCTTTTGTTTCCCTTGAAACTTTCCTGATTGCCTAGTCTTCTTAATGTGTAAATTCTCCCCTAATATCTTCTCTTTAAATCTAATTAAAGCATGGTCAATTAAGGTGATTCTGGACCATTGGACAGGCTGATAGTACAGTGAACAAAAAATTGCACATGCATGCAACACTCAACCATGTCATGACTAGAATTAGGACTACAGATCAGGAACCCAAAAGCATGGACAACCACCTGATAGCTAGCAAAGTGTCAGAATTTTTGACATTTCATTTGTGCCATCTAGTAGTTGTCTGGAGTTTTACAACTCCCCTGAATTAAATCCATGATTTCTGCACTCCAGTTACAGAAATGTCATAAATATCTTTTCCTCTTCTATTTTTCAGATGGTGTAGATGAGAAATAAGGAAGATAATTAAACCTGAAATGTTTGGAGCTTATGATGTAGCCATAGACTGCAATTGTTCCACTTATTCCAGAGATAGAGTGGTACCTTAGTACTCAATTGCTTTGAAACACATCAAATTTGGTACGCAATGCATTTTGATGAGAAAATTTTGTCCCAGTACTTGTCATTTGTTTGGTACTTGACATGCAAGCTAGAACTTGTGGGTGTCAGTTGCCTCATTACTCTCTACTCTTTCCAGCTGAAACAAAGAGTGACACATTAGTCACATGGTAAGTCCTGCTCTAAGCACATCCCCTGTCAATCCTATCTTAGCTTCTGTTGTCATTTTGCATATTTTTGCACTTTTTCCTCATCTGTACAATTAAATAAAGTTTTTATTTTATTTAAGTATTTGTTAATTTTTAGGTTTATTTCTCATGTAAAGTAATGATATACAACCCTAATGTCAACTCATAAAATATTCCTATGCCTGTTTTATGATTGCCATAAAAAAAGGGGGGAGGGGAGGAAGGAAATACGGAAGAGCAGTTGAAAGCAAAAGTATATTCCAAACATTATCTTTAAAAGATAGTAATTAAAATACCAGAGTTTTTGCCTGGGAATATATTTAATTGGAGAACATGAATGATGACACCCAGCCTGTGAATGTGCTCAATTGGAGAATCTGATTTATGACACACCCAGGGGGGAGGGGGAAACAGGGTTAGAGGTGACTGTAAATTATGTATGCCAGAGTTGGTGTCATACAGGGCAGTCTCAGTATGTCACCTCTAATGAATCCTTTGAGGTTTTTTGAAAGTTGGATCAAGAATCATGATTTAATTAGAGTGATTGCTGGAATCCTGACACCTATCTTTTTAAATATTACCTTTAAAATGTGCATTGTGTCTGTTTGGGGAATGCATTAAATTTATTTACATTATTCTTTACGGGAAAAGCTTGTTTGGGACTCATCATTTTTGGTACACATCTTGCCTCCCAGGACCAATTAATGACACATACCAAGGTACCCCTGTAGTAACTAGTTGGGCTGGATGAAGATTTAAGCAGGTGCTTCACTTCCAATGTTGCTTTTAGAAAGCAGCTCTCTGATGCTTAAACTCTGAGAAAAAGCCATAGTATTTCTTTGATTCACTTTACTTCTGCATCCTGATCCAACACTTCTTATAACCAGAAGAGAAAACAGTCACAATGCTTCTTCATCTTAGTGAGGAAAATAAATACCACTGCTTCCATTGTACAAAGTGTTTCAGAAAAAATGAATCCAACCTGCTTCATGCAGGCTTCCTAACAAGGCTGGCCTTTCCCTTCATTGCATTTATCTGTTTTTTTTTTTCTTCTCCTTCTGCTCAGCTGTATTTTGAAGGGCAGGCACATTTCTTTCTGTTTTTCTTCCTGTGCCAAATTCATTCCCTGCACAAAAATCAGAAAGGGAGGGGGGCACATCATTTTATTCTACCCCCACCCAAATTTAAAGGGAATGAGGGAACAATTCCACCAACAGCAACTGTCATATCAAACCAGGGAAAACTTTAATGTTCCCATTATGACAGCAATTAAGCATATGAAGAGTTCGTTTTTATCATTGGCTTAGAACAGGAGAGCAGATTCAGTCTAAACCTATAATAAGAATAAAAATGGTCAGAGATGGAACCCCATAATATGCTTGAAAATTAGATGTTGTCTGTAGCTAGATTTTGGCAGACTTTTGCTATTGAAAGAGTGCCATTAAAAGCTGTTGGCATACCTTCTCATTGGATAGTGGAAAACAATCATCACTTCAAATTTATATACACACAAATGCGCGCGCGCGCACACACACACACACACACACACACTTAAAATGGATCAATGTTTGGCTTTATCATCGGAATTACTTTGGGAAAGGAAACCCAAACAAATATGGAGCAAACAAGTTTTGTAATTTGCAGATCACAGAATATACGGAGACCAGCTAAGGATAGAAGAATACACAGGAAAATTGTCTCTCTTCATTTGTCTTTTCTTGATACTCTGAGAATACCGAGAACAAGAATTGTGGATATAAGAAATGGATAGAGGGAGTAGATAAAAGTTCATGATATAGGAAATAGGGAACAAAGGCTAAAGACCAGGGAGAAAAAAAGAAAAGGAAAGTGCTAAAAATGGATCTGGTTGTCTCCTATCGCTCAGTGCCTTTTCAATTATACAGCATACTTATATATTGGTGCATACATATATTGGTGCATTCAAGCTAGTTTTGACTCCTGGTGACTTCTTGGCAATATTTGGAAGTCTGCACTATCCACAGTATTCACAGTAAGTTTGTAAGAATCCTTCAGATTCAGAAGGCATTTTGTAGGCTACTGGAAATCCTGCATATTCATTTCCTCTTCTACCTCCAATAGTTCTAGACAATGCCTGTCTAGAACGAGATATTATGAGGGCAGTTAAAGAACCTCCAGGGGAATTCATTTAACAATATAGAAGCTGAAAAATGCAAACCACTCTTTGCCTTTGTATAAGAAGTCATAGTATTGCTCACCCCGCAGTCTTGCTCACTTCAAAACAGGGTCTCTATTCAAAATTAATTGCTGGCCAGGGAGTTAAAGATGATTAACATTGCCATTCACTTATCATGCATAAGTTGGAAGCAATTAAGTTGATTATGAACTGTGAGGCACAACAATGCCACCTTCATATACTTAATGTCCTTTTGAATTTTCCTGGAAAATAAGCATGAATGATGAAAAGCCTTTCAAGGCTCTCCCTCACTCTGTCTCTCTTTTATTCCCACAGTAGTTGCTTTTGTCTTTTAAACATTATTATTTAATGCAAACTGTCATCCGTTGCTTACTCCTCTGCTTTCAGATGGATTAATCAGCTAGACGTTTCCAAGGACCAAGAGCTGAGAGGCTGAGAGAACTTCAGAATGAAAATGCAGCCACCATTTTTCTCCTGTCCTCCCATCTGCCAAATTGTACATGATATGTTTTTAGCCAGGGGTGGGTTTCAAATTTTTTAACAACCAGTTCTGTGGGCATGGCTTAGTTGGTGGGAGTGGCTTGGTGGTCATGTGACTGGGTGGACATGGCTTGGTGGTCATGTTATTGGCTGGGCGTGGCCATCTCAATATCACTCATATCGAGGCATGCATCTCCTCGCCTGGCTTCTCATGACTGTGGGGATGCTGCAACAGTTGTAAGTGTGAAAAATGGTTATAAGTCACTTTTTTCAGTGCCATTGTAACTTTGAATGGTCCCTCCACACAAGTAAAGTACCAGCAAAAGAGGGAAAGAAAACTCCAGAGACATTCCTGAGACAGGAAGTCTAGTCCTGCCAAGAATGTGATAAAGGTTAATGGAGGGGCAGTTTCTGTAAGCAACACCAGAATGTTTCCTTCCTGCCTTCCTTACAGGATTAGGCCAGAAATTTCTTCTAACAACCGGTTCTCCGAACTGGTTAGAATGTTAACAACCAGTTCTAGCGAATAGGTGCAAACTGGTAGAATCCCACTTCTGCTTTTAGCATTTTGTGCACAACTCTATGGCAGGGAAAATCCTAGGCTTCCAAATTTGTGGTTGAGGTTCTGTATACTTTACCTATTTTCTGTTTTAAATTGGTTCTTGCATGCTCATCTTCTCTATAAAATCTGCAGTTGTAACTTCACTTCATAAAATTTGACACTACTTCTCATCTCATGTTAGCCTTCCCAAGTAAATCAGACAGAAAATGAACTCTTATGTAAGGCTATATTAAGGGAATCATGTAAGTCTGAAAATACAAACTTCCCACTGCCACTTTTAAGCAGCTGATCAATTAAGACAAGTGCTTCTTAAGTTTTTTTCCCTGACTGTTAAGCTTCTGGAAGCTCCTCTCTTTCTTTTCTGATTGTTTCCTAAGCAGCATCTCTTCCCCAAGAAATCATCCATTTCCAGAGGTGTTATTCAACAGGTTCTGACCAGTTCTGGAAAACTGGTAGCAGAAATTTTGAGTAGTTTGGAGAACTGGCAAATACCACCTCTGACTGGCCCCGCCCCCATCTATTATCCACCTCCCGAGCTGATTGACTGGGTCTTCTTTGGTTGCCCTGTGCAGGAGAACAGAACTGGAAAGCAGGTTAATGGGGTGGGAAGGGAATGGGGATTTTGCAGTATTCTTCCCCTGCCCTGCCCACCAAGCCACACCCACCAAACTACACCACACCCACCAAACCACACCCATATAACTGGCAGTAAAAAAATTTGAATCCCACTTCTGTCCATTACATCTGATCAATGTCTATGGATATTCTCAATCATCCAGGTTATTTTTGTCACAGAGGGGTTCTTAAAAAGATAACTCAACTACCTTGGTTTTTTTCTCGGGAACTTCTCACCCAGGAAGGTTCTTCAGTTCTGGCCAAAGGGGTTGGGAAAGAGGCCATCTTTATTAAAATTGAACAGCCTTCTCTCAACAGAGGAAGAAGATATGACTCCATGTATCTTCTGTCTACCATACAATCCCTTCAGCAATCCCAAGATGTTTCCACATCCATTTGAGTCACTCTAATTCAGGTGACTCTGAGGATAAAGATAAACCCCCCAAATAGCCTCAACCGACTCTCAGAAAACTAATGACCAAACTTCAGCATGCTATTAACTAGTTGACTGCAAAGAGTATAAATCCTTCCATTTCCCACCATGCAGCCAGAACTGAAGAAGCTTCTTAGACAAGTAGTCAAATGTTTTCAAGGAAAAAATAGAAATCCAACTGCCTTTTGAACAGCATCTTTGTAACATACATCTCCCCAAATATAAGCAATCCCAAAGCAGCTATTGCTTAGTAAGCAAACCAAGAAAGTTGTTCCTTGTTATTTCACTGTCCCTCAAAGATGTTTGTGCTGCCTAAACTTACACTTTTCTTTAAGGGAAGGACATATAAGTCAATACACTTCCAAACAAATCAGTAGACTTCATTTCCATTTTCAACAAAGTTTACGAGACTTATGCATTTCCCAGAAGTATTTTTGAAAACTAAAAATTGTGCTTGAGGTTAGCAGCCCTGCTGGCGGGGTTTTTTTTTTTTCTTTTCTAAAATGAAGTTGTAGTCAATAGTGGGCAGGTGAAGCAGGAATCTTGAAAAATCATAAGAAACGTATCCAGTAGGTGATTGTTTGATCATCTTTGTATTAAGAGTTTGAATGAGCAAGGCTGACTCTTTCAGCCTTCAGCCTAGATGGAAGAAAGGATCAATTAAAATATCTCTGTTTGCTCATTTAATGTTGCAAAAATGAGGGCAAGCAAAGGAGCAAGGCTGACTATTTCATTATTACTATTAAAAGCTCATTTCTTATTCTGGCCACATCAGGCAAATACATTATCAGGCTATCGAATGAATCCCTGGAGTGGTTTTTTTCTCCCCTCCCTCTTCTTCCCCAAATGGCCTTGATACAGCTTCAATGGCTATTGATACATAAAGTGCAGTCACTGCTACTGCTGAACACGTAACTGGCAAAGAGTGCAAGTTTGAGCAGGCTGATTTTTCTGCTCGTGTGGGAAGGCAACAAACGGCATGGCACGGAATTGTCTAATGAGTAATTGAGATAATTGAGCAAATTTGGCAATAGGCCAGGGAATTCATTACTACTTTATTGGAAATAAGGCTGAAGAGAGTCTAGAATCAAGGATGAAATGCTGTGGTTGCAAAATCTGTTTTCTGTTTATGTGTGATTGAAAAAAAATGCTGGTTGCAAGCCCTTAGACTGGTTATGTATGTAGATAGGTATATATCAATGTAGCCATAATTTTTTAAAAAGTATCCACTGAATGTGTGATTCAATGAAGTGCAAGTGTTTGCCAGCTTAGAATAGATTATGTCCATTTCCTTTTGTAGCCAGAGGCACATATTTTTTATGGGATCCTTTTCCCTAGATGTTCTTCAATACAATCTGTTCTTGTTTTCTGAAGTTGCTAAGCATGCTTATAGTGGTGGAATTAAGGAAATCAAATTATGGTAATAAAATTCACTTCTCCTTTGTCGTTTCTGCTTTGTTCTTTGTAACAATTCGTAGTTCGGAAAGGAACTCAATACACAATATTCTTGAGTTTGGAGCAAGTGAGAAACATATATATGTTCTTTCTAACCATGGGGGCAGCAAGCCAACAAGCCCTGATTATGAGTAATATATTTATTTGGTTTTCATTGTGTTGCAACTTTGTCCCCTTTTATGTTATTTTAAAAAAATGAGAGGAATACACCCCATTATTCATTGAAATTCATCCAAAAGAAGCAAATAAAGCAATTCACCTTTGTGAAGGAAAAGGGACCTATTGCCCACTTTTTATTACACACTGGCATGTATAAAAATGTATTATTAGGGGTACAATCTATCCCACAGGGAGTACAATTGTCTTGCTTAACCTTCTGCATGACTATACAAGGAGATGTTTAGAAACTGCTTTCTCTAATGTAATGTAGCACAGAGTTGTGATTTCTCTTTGCTACCTGCACTGAAAACAATTAATCCAATGAATGAGATGCCAAGAGTGCTGATTAATAACGCTTATTAGAAGAAAGGTAACATTTTAGCAGAAGAAATAACTCTTGCATAGAGCTTAACAGGATGGAAGTCGTGATGGACAACCAGCTGGAAGCTAGATCACCCTTTTGCAAATATCTGGATCAACATGGACATATACATGTCACATATGCTATAACCCATGAGGCAGTGGGCAAAACATAAGTGGGTTCTCTGTGGAACCATTTGTGATACTTCATTACATGTTACTGCTACTTTGCTTGAATGCAGCAGTACTTCTGATTTGCTAGCAGCTTCTGGTGATTAACTTTATTATGGAATTTCTTCTTTTTAATTAGGGTGGCAGATTTCTTACCATAATGGATTTAAGATGAAAGCTAGGATTGTTAGAAGAATTAATGGTATGAAAAACTACAAAAATTAGGAGCATTTCAATGGTTGCTGTGCAAATATTTGGTTTGGAGATTTAATTTAAAGGTGATTCAATTAAATTCATGAATTGATTCAATTGTTGTCTAAATTGATTTGGAAGCTTGAATTAAATCAATTTCATTGTTCAACTTGATTGTCCAAATCAAATTAGATCAAGCTTGTGAATTAAACTGGAAGTCTGAATCAAGCTGAATATTCGGATCAGATGTGTCTGATTCACACATGGTACTAAATTTGTAGGATAAATTCCCAGGGCAGTACTGTGTTCCTGTTCATGGAATGTATTCAAGCAGAGATTTGGCAGTCATTGGTAGCAGATGTTACAATTTGGATTCTTAGGATGAACAGGGGGTAGATTCAATTGCTTTAAAGATCTTTACTAAAACAATGATTCCACAATCTTATGGTTCCAAGACATATTAAGGTTATAGAGAGTTCATTTGCAGCCTCCCTTCTTTGGATTTTAGACAACCTGGTTATGATTTGTTGGGTATGATTTGTCTTTACATCAGAGCTTCCATCTCAATGCCAGATTGCTGCTACAACAGACTGAAGGCTTCTCCAACAAGAAAGTGATGGGAAAACAGAAAAGATGTTCTGTGCAAACATTCTGTGTCACATAGAGAAGTCTTTGGTAGTTTGATCCTCTGCAGGGATCTAACTGGCCCAATGAAGGACTGCATTCTGTCATCCACCTTTCTGTCATCCATCTCTACCTTTATGACTATTTCTGGTGGTGGATGGTAGGGAGAAGAGATCAGAAAGCAAGTTGGTTTTTCTTTGTTTTTCTTTGTCAGGGGACTATTGACCTTGGCAATGACCCCTCCATAAGATTGATATTTGTATAAATGAAAATCAAAGGAAGAGAATGGCTGGATTACACAGTACACTAGCACTTTGCTGGTGGTAGCTGAGTTGCAAATGGCTCCTATCTTCTGTACAAATAGAACACGAGTTCACCAGGATCCTTGAAGCCTGTGCCTCTTTCTTCCTTTCCTGAGTCAGTTCCCAGTGAAAAGCCCCATTTGCCCTCTTACCTACTACTGAGAGACGCAGTGTTTTGAATGCATGATAAGAGGAAATTGCTATAGTGTGAGACAATAATTTTTGGGTCACCTGTTTTTCTCCCTTCTAAGGGAGGAAAGCATATCACTAAGGCTGTGTGAGAAAATCTCTGCTCTCTATATTTATGTGGGAATCATTTCTGCTTATATTTTTAAAAGATTTTTCAATTAGATTGTCCTATTGAAATACTCATGTTTGCTTCTGTTTCTTCCTGTGACAATTATGAATAGAAGAACTATATTGTTTCCAGTCTATGCCATTTCCCCTGATTTTTAAATTAATGGATTTACTTAAATGCATAATTTAAATATATTTTTTCTTCCAAAATTCATATTCATAGACACATTTTTACCAAGTATTTTTTTTCTACTGCATTCTGACAATTTAAAAACAAAACAAAACCCCTAAACATCAGCAGATAACTGGATTCCAATCCACCTGTCTTGAAATGCTGATCAGGTCACTGTGTTTCAGGATTGAATTCAAAATTGAATTCTTTAAGCATCCCTTACAATGGCCTCAGAACAAATGGTATGTTCCTATCGTTTTCATTTTGCAGACATTTGAAACCATCCATCTTGTTGAACTTGATGTCTCTCTGCTGCCTTCCGAATGTCTTATCGGATTCTTGAAACTTAGTTGAGCAAAAAACAATTCAAATTCTGAGCAGCTCTTGTTGTAAATTGGGCAAAAGGTTTGGCTAATCAGGAGAAATGATCCAGATAACTAGACTAAAAATGGATTGGTTCCTGAAGGTTAACAAGGAACTCATCTTGCACCTTTGGCCTCACCAAAGAGCTTTTAATAACATTTTAAAATATTAACAGATTAGCAGAGTTGGAAGGGACCTTGGAGATCTTCTAATCCACCCCCACTCAAGCGGGAGACCCTACACCATTTCTGACAAATGGTCCAATCTCTTCTTGAAAGCTTCCAGTGATGAAGCTCCCACAACTTCTGAGGGAAACTTCTGTTCCATGGGTTGATTGTTCTCACTGTCAGAAAGTTTCTCNTTCCATGGGTTGATTGTTCTCACTGTCAGAAAGTTTCTCCTTATTTCCAGGTTAAATCTCTCCTTGTTCAATTTCCATCCATTATACCTTGTTTAGCCTTCAGGTGCCTTGAAAAACAGGTTGACCCCTTCCTCTCTGTGGCAGTCCCTCAAGTATTGGAAGACTGCTATCCTGTCTTCCCTGGTCCTTCTCTTCACTAGAGTAGCCATGCCCATTTCCTGTAATGAATAATCAGGTAATGGCACTGCAACTAGTATTAAAGACAAGGATGAAAAATATTAAAACTTGCAATTTGATGGCAACTATTGTAGAAATCTGAGTCCACATCTAAAGTTTGGGCTGAAAACAACCAGATGTACCCAGCTGCTGCCTCTAAGTGTTGGCAAGTATCTTTGTGAACAAATGCAGTGTCATTCACTAACATCCTATCATTGAGTAAAATTGATGAAATGACTCACATAATGACTTCTAGTGAGTGTAATGATCTATAGCTCTTCTCTCTCTTTTTTTAAAGAACACTGTAATTTTATCAATATAAAGGAGTGAAGTATTTTTTTTTACAATAGGACAAAAAACAGCTTTGGTATGTCAGCATTCATTTTCTGAACAGAAAATAATCAGAAAGTAAAACTACTGTGGTATTGCCCTTTAGACAGAGTAGGGGGGGGGGAATCTGCATAATCTTTGAATATTATTATAAATGGAGTTCTCATTTGTTACTCAGCATTCTTTCTTAAAGACCTCTTTGCTTTTCTACAATAAATTACTTATCTGAGTTCCTGAACCCTTGTGTGCTTGTTCAGTTGATTTCAGTTCAATCTTGCCATGGTGAAGTGAAAAGGAAGCCTAGAAATACAACAGTAAATATTAATTCTATTTTTATGATAAAACTATATTACCAAACCCCTCCAAGTCAGAAAGTACCTCTCCTTTCCCTCACTTTTACTTTCCCCAAAACTAAGGAGGGTACCTTCTGAGAATTTTCTCCAGTCCTCCTTCTTAGATCACACTATTGTATAGTAGAACAAGGGTCTCCAAACTTGGCAACTTTAAGATTTCTGGACTCCAGCACTCAAAACTCCTCAGCCAGCCATGACTGGCTGGGGGATTCTGAGAGTTGAAGTCCACAAGTCTTAAAGTTGCTAAGCTTGGAGATCCCTAGTCTAGGCTGTAGTTCTTCTTCCTGAAGTTATTCTGACATACTGTTACATTACATAGCAATATTATTGCTATGCCTAAACACAAACAAATATAACCTATTTGTGTTTAGGTATAGCAATAGTATTGCTATGTAATGTAATAGGGACATG
The DNA here is from genome assembly GCA_004320025.1 of Laticauda laticaudata. NCBI lineage: Eukaryota > Metazoa > Chordata > Lepidosauria > Squamata > Elapidae > Laticauda > Laticauda laticaudata. The sequence continues at coordinate 3,215 of BHFT01045662.1, read as the reverse complement.
GTGGCTCAGCGGCTAAGACACTGAGCTTGTTGATCAGAAAGTTCAGCGGTTTGAATCTATAGTGCTGCATAATGATAATTATAATAAAATATAATAATAATAATACAGACCTAAGAGGTCTGTAGGGGGTGTGCATAAGTGTACCAACATGTCTAGCATCCCTGTCCTATTGTTCCTTTTATTTTTCTTCTATGTATCCATGTATTCATAACTATGTTTTTACTTATACCTATTATCTTGTAAGCAATTGACAAACCAAATAAAATAAAAAATAAAATAAATAATGGAGTGAGCTCCTGTTATTTGTCCCAAGTTCTGCCAAGCTAGCAGTTCAAAAGCATGTAAAAATGCAAGTACAAAAATAGGGACCATTTTGGTGGGAAGGGAACAGCGTTCTGTGCGCCTTCGTCATTTAGTCATGCCAGCCACATGACCACGGAGATGTCTTCAGACAGCGCTAGCTCTTCGGCTTTGTAATGGAGATGGGCACTGCTTCCAAGAGCCAGAAATGACTAGCACGTATGTGTGAGGGGAGCCTTTACCTTTATAGCAATAGTGTTTTGTTAACCTTGATTTGAGTGACCCTTTTGTATGTCCCAGCATCAGCATGACGATAAGAAAAGGGGAAGAAAGAGAAGGGAAGAAGATGGGGAGAATAATTCTCATGTTTTTCTTTTCCTTTTTGCACTCCCAAAATACATTTTTTCCCTATTCCCTCAGAATACAAACAGAAAAAGGTATTTAAATGTCTAGATTAGTAGAATTTTATTTTATTTTTTTGGTAGAAGAAAAAAAATTACAGGAGTAGGTAGGCGAACTGGAAGTTCTGAGTGGTAGGCTTAGCCTTGAAAAAAATAATCTCATTTATGTCATATGTATCTGTAACAACTATAGCCATGTTTTACTATATATTAACGATTTAGACTTTCAAAAAGCAACTTTCAAACCTTATCCAGGAAAGTTCATTCAGGTATTCTGAAACTATGCTGACTTGGTAGAGACCAAGAGGAATTCAGTCACTTTTGGCAGCAGTAATTTTATAGCTTCATATATATATATATATGAAGCTAAAATGATACAGTCCTTCCCACTATCCCATCTTTTCCCTTTCCCAATAATGGGGAATCCAGCCAGTGTGTCTTGGAGGGGAGGAAAAATAGAAACCTGGTTTATAACCAGTGGACTTTTTGTCACCTATCAGGAACCTTCATAATCTTGTTTTGATACTGAATTGTTCATTTTTATTTGAATCTGATACCTGGTCAGCAAATTGCCACTGCAGAGTTTGAGAGAGAGAGAGAGAAGCAAAGGGATTTGGGCACTAAGAATGATAAAAATAAATAAATCAATAAATAAAAGGAGAGAAACTGATTAGCAATTCTCTGACAAATAACCATGAGTGACCCAGAAGAATTGTGTGACAGTGACATGGCCAGTGTCACTGCCCTTTCCCAATTGCAGCCCCTAATAATGCCATTTTTATCTCCCAACCCAACAGATGTTCAATAACCTGCCCAGGGGAGAACATTTCTTTATCTCCTTTTCTTTGACACTCTCAAGAGTTATTGCGGCTGGTTTTTTCTTTTTGTTTTAACCAAATCGGGGTTGTTGTTTTCTTCTTTCCCTTGTCCTCCGATCTTACTTCACTAACATGTTTTGTTTAAAGATGAGAAGGAATGTTAGCCTTCATCTCAACACTGGTAATCCAAAATCAAAATTGAAAGAGGACTCTATAGGGATTGGGTGTACTTGTCGGGGTGGTGATGGTATGGAGCTGGGAGAGAGAGAGAGAGAGAGAGAACCGAACAGTGGAATTAAAATGTAAATCAAAAAGTAATTGGCTTTTTGTGCATTGTTTAGATAAGATTTACTTGTGAAGAATGGCTTCTCCTGTCGGAAACTCAGCAGGCTCAGCTCCATGTGACATAGTTGCATTTAATAATGGCAACCCATCTAGGCCATAAATATTGCAAACAATGCCATTTGAATGAGAAGCCCCATGAACCATAATAAACCCCCTGTGATTAATTCCAAAAGTGCTTGGTTCATATTAGACCTGCGGTGGCGTCTCCAATGTGATCAATACAGTGTAGCTGAGTGATTCTAACAGAAGTGAAGGGAAAAGATATTTTAATCTTTTGGAGAACAGTAACTTTCTCCTCTTTCCCTGCTCCCCCCTTCTTTCTCTCTTTCAAATACTTTGGCAGTAAACTCTGCTCATTCCTTTTCTTCAAGCAAACTTACAGATCCTTCCTTCCTTCCTTCCTTCCTTCCTTCCTTCCTTCCTTCCTTCCTTCCTTCCTTCCTT
>BHFT01045661.1:0-32677 GCA_004320025.1 Laticauda laticaudata | reverse complement strand
TTTCCCATTCCTCTAATTCTATAGTGTATCCAAAATTCTGTGCCCATGCAATCATTGTACTTTTGACTATTTTCTCTTCCATTTTAAAACCTAATAAATATTTGTATATTTTAGTTGTTAGTTTTTGTTCCGGTCCCATTAATATTTTATCTAGTTGGTTCTTCCCTTTGTCAAATCCAAAATCTTTTGAGGCTTTTCTATATTTATTTTGAAAAAAAAAAAGAATAGAATTCTTTATTGGCCAAGCGTGATTGGACACACAAGAATTTGTCTTTGGTGCAAAAGCTCTCAGTGTCCATAAAAGAAAAGGTACATTTGTCAAGAGTCAAGAATCATCTGGTACCACACTTAATGAGAGTCATAGGATACAATAAGCAATCAAATCATACTAGGAAACAGTCAATATCGATCGTAAGGATACAAGTGGCAAAGTTACAGTCATACAATCACTAGCGGGAGGGGATGGGTGATAAGAAGTGATGAGAAGATTAATAGTAATAGTAATCCAGATTTGGTAAATAGTTGAACGGGGTCGAGGGAATTATTGCTTTAGCAGAGTGATGACTTTCGGGGAAAACCTGTCCTTGCATCTCATTGTTCTGGTGTGCAGTGCCCCATAGCGTTGTTTTTCAGACTTATGGCCATTGTAGCCTCCCCATGGCGACCTGATCAAAATTCAGATGTTCCTCCACCTCTCCTCAAACCCCCACTCCCTCCTAGCACTGATGGTGTTGCATAGTTGGGTTGTGAAACGTCTGCAAAAAAACCACCCAGCTGAGAGAGCACCAAGGACCCCACAGTCCCCCTCCTCCTCTCCTCTTCCCCCTCCCTGAAAACCCTTCTCCTTTTTAGCATGATGATGTTACCTAGTTGGGTCATGGAACATCTGCAAGAAAACCATCAAGCTCAGAGCGTACGAAGGACCCCAGTTTTCCTCCTCCTCCTCCTCCATCACCATCACCTCATCCTCTTCCTCTTCCTCTCCACAAACCCCATTCCCTTTGATCACTGATGATGTTCCCTAGTTGGGTCATGAAACATCTGCAAGAAATCCATTGACCTCAGAGAGCACCAAGGATCTCATAGTTCCCTTCTTCCTCCTCCTCTTCCCCCCCCTCCTCCTCTTTTCCTCCACAAACCTCCATCCCTTCTAGCACTGATGATGTTGCTAGTTGGGTCATGAAACGTCTGCAAGAAAACCGCCAAGTTTAGAGAGCACCAAGGACCCCACAATCCAACTATTTATCTTGTGCCCAATTAATTCTGATGCAATAAAAGGGACCTAGTTCTGAATGTTAATCAAATGAAGGAGATCATCATAAATTTTAGAAAGAGCTGGCATGGTCATACTCCACTCAATATGCAGCCGTTGAGGAGGTCAGCATTATTAATTCTCTTGGGGGGGAGGGAATATAACTCACAATCTGAACTGGTTTCTCCACATGTCATCCTTCGTGAAGTGTGCAAACCGCCTGCATTTCCTACATCGGATGAGTGGAACATATCTTTTCTCCTTCTGTCTTGGCCACTTTTTGCAGAGGCACGACGGAGAGCATTTTAACAAACCGCATCCCGTTTGGTTTGGTGGCCACAGCGCCATACTCGAAAGCCCCTACAGAGAGTGGTGAGGACAACCGAGATTAAAGGAAGAAGCTCACTTCCCGTCATTCAGGATGCTGCTTGTAAAAGTGCTGTGTGCTTAGAGCTCAAAGCATTGTTAGAGTCTCCACATACTCGCTCCATGGTGTTTCTGTTGCTCCCCTCTGGGAGGAAGTTTAGAAGCATTTTTAACAGGACTTCCAGATCCTGGAACAGCTTTGCTCCCTAGGCCATCCGTCTGGCTTAATGTGCAAGATTCACTTTTCTCGCCATGTACATGTATACATTCAAAGTGGACTGTGTTGTTTCTCCATGTCATATATGTGGGTATATGCATAATTTTGTATTCCTTCCTTCCTTCCTGTCATGCTTATGTGGTACATAGTAGAGGTGGAGACTCTTTTGAGAGCCATAGGCAACAAAATTTCATTTTACTGTACATTCAAAGTGACCAGAAAGTTATTCCAAGTTCTTCAAAGGTTTAATCCTCATCTGCCATGCCTGGCACCCCAGGGAATCCCATCTGCAAAGTGCAGCCTCCAAAGGAGGAAAACTTCCCAAAAGAACTCAGAATCCTTAAAAATAAAAAAAGGGGAAAAATTCATCTGGCTGGCGTGATATTCAAATGGCAGGGTGCTCCTTTATTTTGTCAGAGCTGCGGCTGTTACACCAGCACAGGTTGTGAGATGGAGATTTCGGTGGCTATGGGGGAAGATGACACTGGAAGGAAAGAGAACTGGGTTGGTGTCTCTTTCAGAGGTGTGTGTGTGTTCCAGTCCAGAAAAATGGCATTTCGGCTGCTCCTCTTCCAGACAATCTTTGCATCTCTCTCTCTCCCCTAAGAGACAGCTGGTCATTTGCATCCTTTTTAAGAATCGTTGAGGCCACCTGGAGGTTTACCTGTGTCCTCAGTGGTGGGAAATGGGTGTGGAGCCTTCTGGGAACTGCTGAAGGGACTGTGATGTAGACTGAAGACAGATGATGTTGGTGAGATGCCACACCCACTTGCATGATTCAGGTGACCCTGAGGACACAGACTTTCAGGTGGTCTCAACAACCCTCTAAAAAGGATGCAAATGACTTTCCTTCCTTTGTTGAGGCACTTGAAAGTTTGCACTACTCAAGTGACCCCGAGGATGCAGAGACCTCCATGCAGCCTCACTGACCCTCTAAAAAGGATGCAAACAACCAGGTGTCTGCAAGGAGAATCAATCCTTCCATTCCCCACCATCCAGTCAGAACCGAAGAAGCTCCTTGGATGTGAAACGAAATGTATTTAAAGGGAAAAAAAAGAAAGTGGAAAGAAACAAACAAAAAAACAAGAAAGTCCAGTTGCCTCCTAAAAAAAGCACCTTTGGGGACCCACCCCTCACAATAAAAGCCTGGGTGGATGGGTGAGTGGCAGTCTTAACAGCATTATGGGCCCCGGGCAAAGCAGCTTCTTGGAGCCCTTACGACAACTACTCACAGGGATAAAAAATGTCAATGGCTGATAACATTAAACATGTATTTATTTTATGGGCCCTTCCAACAAAATCGGTGTCGAAATATTAAAATCAGGCTGCGCAGCAACAACCCGTCAACGTGATAAAACGGAGTGAATCACACAGCCCTGCCTGCAGCGCTCCGTCCCCACCGGCCTCCGGGGGGGACTCCCGAGCCCATCGCTCCCAGCAGAGCGCGAAGCCAAGGGCGCGTGCGGCGGGCGCCAGGTTGCAGAAGCGGGCAGAGCCGCGGAGGGAGCCCCCGGGGCCCGGTTGGGAGATCCCCGTTGTGGGCCCCGTTGGAAGGAAAGCGGGGGGGGGGGAAGCCCCGCAGGAACCCGTCTCCCTTCTCCGGGACGAGCCGGGTCCTTCCCGCGGGCGGAGCGACGGCCGGGCAGGGCGGAGGCTGCGGGCGCCCTTCTCCGCCCCGCCGCCGGCTCCTCCTTTCTCGGCTCCCGTCGCCGCCTCCGACACCGCCGCCTGGTCGCCGCCCGAGGCTCCCCGGGGCCCCCCCGCCGCCGCCTCCCGCCGCAGGTACGGCCGCGTGTCCTCGGGCTCCGGCTGCCTCGCTTGGCTGCGAGCGAGCGAGCGAGCGGCGGGCGCCCGGTTGCAGATCCTGCCCTTGGGGAGCCGGCCCGGGGCGCGGGGCCTAAGCCCCGCGGGGGGGGCGGGGGGGCGGGGCCATGGGAGGGCGGGCTGGCGGGGGGGGCGCCCCGCTCCGGGAGGGGCTGCCGGCCGAGCGGAGGGCGGGGAAGAGCCGGAGCGGGGTCGGGCTGGGCTTGGCTGCGGGCGCCGGTCGGGGGCGCAGCCGTGGCGGGGCTGGCTCGGGTGGAGCGCCCGCCCTGAGACCCTCGAGGGAGGGGGGTTTGCCTCCCCCCCGCAACGGCTTGGAGGGGTCCCCGCGGACTCCGCCCCCCCCCGGGCCAGTGCTGGGGCCTTGGGGCGCAGGCGAGGCGAGCCGAGAGCGGGAGAAGTTGGGGAGCAGCGCTGTGCGAAGACACTTGATGGACGCTTGGAGCCTCACCTTCGCGATGGAGCCATCTCCCCATTGCCGAGCCACCCACTCACCTCGCTACCTATATGCCCTGCCTACCTGTCCACCCACCTACGTGCCCATGTAATTGCCTGGCTCCCTTCCTACTCACCCACCTGCCTACCTACCTACCTATTTATCAACCTACTCACCTGCCTACTTACCGACCCCACCACCCACCCATCCACTCTCCACTCACTTAAGCTAGCTACCTGCCCACTCACCTGCCTGCCCACCCATCTGCATATTTACCTATTCTATCTACCTACCTACCCATGTACTTGCCTGGCTCCCTCCCTACTCGCCTGCCTACCTACCTACCTACTTATCAACCCACCCACCCATCCACCCATGCTCTGGCCTGCCTACTGGCCTTCCTGTCCACCACCCACCTACCTACCGACCCACTCACCTATCTACCTACCTACCTACATACATATCCCACCTACCTATCCACCTCCTCATGCCCTTGCCTACCCTCACCTGCCTGCCTGCCTGCATACCTACATACTTAGCTACTTACTTGTCAACCTACCCACCCACTCATCCACGCTCTGGTCTACCTAACCACTACATGTCCACCCATTTACCTAGCTACCTGTCCACCTACCTACCTATCTATCCACCTACCTGCTCACCCATCCACCTATCTACCTACCTATCTACATACCCTGCCTACCTACCCACTCGCTTACCCATGTAATTGCCTAGCTCCCTACCTACTCACACACCTCCTACCCACTTACCTACTGACCCACCCAGCTGTCTACCTACCTACCTACCTACCTACCCCAACCTATCTAGCTATCCACCCACCCACCTGCCTATATACAGGTAGTCCTTGAGTTACGACCCCAAGTGAACCCCAAATTTATGTGGCTAAGCGAGACAGTTGTTAACTGAGTTTTGTCCCATTTTACGACTTTTCCTGCCACGGTTGTTAAGTGAATCCTTTGCCATCATTAAGTGGACCCAGCTTCCCATTGATGTTGCTGGTCAGAGGGGATCACCTGATCGCAGGAGACTGTCGTAATTGTGAGTCAGTTGCCAAGCGTCTGAATGTAAATCAGGTGATCCTGGGGGAGGCCGCAATGGTCGTAAGTGTGAAAAACTTTCAGTGCTGTTGTAACTTTGGATGGTCACTAAATGGGAACTGTTGTAAATAGAGGACTACCTGTACCTATCTATCCACCCATCTGCCTAATCACCTACCTACCTGGTCAATTCAGGCCAAAAAGGGAAGCTTTCTGTCAGTAAAGGCAAAGGTTCCCCTGTTTGGGCAGGGGGTTGGACTGGATGACCTCCAGGGTCCCTTCCAGCTCTGTTACTCTACTCTTAGAATAGGACTAGATGACCTCCAGGGTCCCTTCTAGATCTGTTGTTCTACTTTTAGAATAGGACCCTAGATGACCTCCGGGGTCCTTTCCAACTCTGTTGTTCTACTCCTAGAATAGAGTAGAATATCAGAGTTGGAAGGGACCTTGGAGGTCATCTAGTCCAACCCCCCTGTTCACAATTTGGGGACGTTCCAGTCAAGACTGGGTCACCTAACACAGAGGGGGGGGGCAGAGTCCCGACTCCAGGACCATGGGGTCATTGCTGGTTGTAAGTATGAGGAACCCATGCAAGCAAGTCACATTTCTCCATGCCGCCGTAACTTTCAAACGGCCAAATCGGAGGACGTCCCTCTGCACTGTTCTGGAAAGATTGGGAAGTCAGTGTTGGTTGGGGGGGGGGCGGTTTGCTTTGCCTTCCTCTTGTTTTTGTTTTTTTTTTGTTCTGCCACTTCCCTCCCCCTTTAAAAGAAAAAAAAATCTTTATTTTCCTTGTATTTTATGTTACAATAATAAATCTCCTTAAAACACAATGAAGACCAATAAAATAAAATTAAAATAATAATTAAAATAAACCCACACCCTTGTGGAGCCTGTCAAGCAGGAAGAAGTGGAGATCACGAGCCAAATGAATCCTTGGCTTAGCTTGCCCGGAAAAATCTTCGGCCTTCTTTCCGGTTGATGGACTTTAGAACATGATGGGGTTGCAGGATTTGGGAGTGGCCAGTCTAGAGGAAAAGGAGGGCCAGAGGCCAGGATAGCAGTCTTCCAATATCTGAGGTATTGCCCCCAAAAGAGGCGGTCAAGCTATTCTCCAAAGCATCAGGGTGTAGGGCAAGAAGCAATGGATAGAAAGTCATCAAGGAGAGAAGCAACTTAGAACTAAGGAGAAATTTTTTCTAACAGTGAAAGACAATTAACCAGTGGAACTGCTTGCCATTAGAAGTTGGAGGTGTTATAGAAGAGACTGACAGCCACTTGTCTGGAATGAAACAAGGTCTTCTGGTTGAGCAGGGGGTTGGACTAGAAGACCTCTTTAAGTCCCTTCCAGCCTTAGGATCTTCTGAGTCAGGAAGGAAGGGAAGGAGGGAGGGAAAGAAAGAAGGAAATATAGAAAAAGAAGGAATGAAGAAAGGAAAAGGAAGAAGGAAGGAAAAAGAAAGAGGCTTTTAAGAAGAGGGCTGGAGAGCACTTGTCTGGGAATGAAATAGGATTTTCTGCAGTTGAAGCAGCGGTTGGACTAGAAGACCTCTGAAGTCCCTTCCGGCCTTAGATTCTATGAGTGTGGAAGGGAGGGAGGAAGGAAAGGACGGAAGGAAAGGACGGAAGGAAGAAAGAAAGAAAGGGAAGGAGGAAGGAAGGAAAAAAAGGAAATGAAGGGGGGAAGGAAAGGGAGGAAAGGAGGGAGGAAAAGAAAGAAGGAAAGAAAAGGAACGAAAGGAAGGAAAAAGGAAAGAAAAATAAGGAAGGAGGAAGGAAGGAGAGAGATAAGGAAGGAAGGGAAGGAGGAAGGAAGGAAGAAAAAGAAATGAAGGGAGGAAAAGGGAGGGAAGGAAGGAGGGAAAGAAAGAGGGAAAGATAGAAAAGGAAGGAAAAGAAAGAAGGAAAGAAAAGTGAAGGAAGGAGGAAGGGAGGGAAGGAGAAACTTCCCAACAGTGAAATCAATTAACCAGTGGAACTGCTTCCCTCCAAAAGCTGTGGCTGCTCCATCACTGGAGGTTTTTAAGAAGAGACTGGACTGACATGATGTAGGGTCTTTTGCCTGAGTGGGGGTTGGACTAGATTACCTCCAAGGTCTCTTCCAGCTTCGTTATTCTACTTTATTTTAAGAGAACTTTTCTAGTCCAACTCCCTGCTTAGGCAGGAAACCCTGTTGCATTTCAGACAAGGGGCTGTCCAGTCCCTTCTTGAAAGCCTCCAGTGATGGAGCAGCCACCACTTCTGGTGGCAAGCAGTTCCTCTGGTTAATTGATTTCACTGTTAGGAAGTTTCTCCTTATTTCTAAGTTTGATCTCCCCCTGTGCACCCATTGCTCCTTGGAAGGAAGGAAGGAAGGAAGGAAGGAAGGAAGGAAGGAAGGAAGGAAGGAAGGAAGGAAGGAAGGATTTTTTTAAAAGGTTTTTTAGAAGAAACAGCCATTTGTCCAATATGGTATTGTGCTTCTGGCTTGGGGGGGGTTGGACTAGATGACCTACAAGGTCCCTTCCAGCCCTGTTATTTTGACCCTCCCTCCCTTCCTTCCTTCCTTCCTTCCTGCCTGCCTGCCTTCCTATCATAGTATCCTAGGACCTTTGAGGTCTTCTAGTCCAACCCCCTGCTCAAGGAGGAGGCCCTGTAGTACCATTACAGACAGGTAACTAACTGTCCAGCCTCTTCTTAAAAGCCCTCCAGTGATGGAGCCCCCACAACTTCTGGTGGCAAGGAATTCCACAAGGAGAAACAACCTAGAATTAAGGAGAAACAGCGAGGACAATTAACGTGTGGAACGGTTTCCCTTCAGAAGTTGTGGGTGCTCCATCTCTGGGGATTTTTTAAGAAGAGATTGGACAACCCGTTGTGTGGAATGGTCTTTTCTTTATCCTCTCAGTTGATTGGCGCTGCAGAGCCTCAGTTGGTGTTTGGAAAGCTGCATGCATGCACAAAGTGCACAATTACCAAACCAGGAGGGAAACTTGCCCCATTTGCCCCCACACCTGAACTGGCCACCGGGCTGCTTCTTTCTGCTTCTTTCTCCTTCTGCTTCTGGCTGCCTGCAAGGAAAGCAGCCAAAGTCTTTCTTTCTCTCCCCCGAACTCCGCCAGAAATGAGTCTTTGGGACCCTGCAAGGCTCCGAGAAGCTGAGCCGGCAAAGTCTCATTTTTGGTGGAGTTTGAGGGAGAGAAGGAAAGACTTCTGCGGCTTCTGCTGCTTTCCTTGCATGAAGCCAAAAGTCTCTCTCTCTCCCCGAGAAGGGAGCTGGAGATGGGATCCTGCGATCCCAAATAAAGAACGATCGATCGGTAGGAAAACGGGCTGGGGGATTTTCCTGCAGACTTTTTTGGGGGGATTTTCCCAGGGTCTCTGGTCCGCGGGATTTAAAATGATGAGTTTGGTGGTCCCTGAGGTCCAAAAGGTTGGCATCCCCTGGACTAGATAACCTCCAAGGTCCCTTTCAGATCTGTTCTGATAGACTTGGTTTGCTCCCTTTCTCTTCCGCATGGAAATGGATCCCTGATCTGGATGGAAGCCAGATCGATGGGCGAGCTAACGTGGGGTGGGGGGAGTGGATCTCAGATGGAGGCTGAGGCCAGGGAATCCAGTGTGGGGGTTTGATGCCTCCGTGGGAACTTACAACAGTTCGTTTAGTGACTGGAAATTCCGACGGCCCTTTAAAAAAAGTGGGGGACTGTGGACCATTTCTCACCCTTAACAACTGTTACGGCATCGTGATCAAAATTTGGATGTTGGCAAATGGCTCGCACTTACGACGGTTACAGTGTTCTGGGGAGGTCCCGGGTCCGATGGAGAGGGAGGGGTGAGATGAAAGACACCCCTCACCCCAAAGCAAGGAACTTTTAAAAAGGAATTAGATTAAAAAAGTGAAATTCTCTTTTTCTCACCCAACATTTGGAATGCGGGTAGTCCTCGACTTACGACTGCAATGGAGCCCGGCCTGTCTGTTGCTAAGCGAGACAGTGGTCCGCCCCCTTTCTAGCCCCCATCGTTAACTGAAGCACTGCAGTCATTAAAGTTAGTCACACGGTTGTTAAGTGAATCCAGCTGGCCCGTTGACATTGCTCCCGACCGTCGTAAGTACGAGTCGGTTGCTGCGGTATGTGTGTGTGTGTGTGTTTGTGTGTTGAAATTTCGATCACGTGACTGTGGGGAAATGCTGCGACGGTCATGTGCAAAATCCTTTTTTCTGTTGTAATTTTGGTCACTAAACGAGAGGTTGTAAGTCAAGGACTACCTGTATAGGGCAGGTCAAAGGACGGGATGCATCCAGGCCCCTCCTTTCCAAGGGTGGAGACCCTAAAGTTTCCGTAAGTGTGCAACACACACTCGCAAACCGAATGGAATGCTTGGAAGCCAATTGCTTCATATTTTTTTTTGCACTTTTTTTTGCTGCAACAAGCCTGAATGCCCTTATATGGAGGTTTCCCAAAGGTTTGATGCTGGTTTATATCAGCATTTGTCATGGGCTGCGGATTCCCTCGCATGGCGTTTTGAGAGAGCAGGAAGGGGCCTTGGAGGTCTTCTAGTCCCACCCCTTGCTCAAGCAGGAGTCCCTACAAGAAGGGACTTCAAACTTGGCAAGTTTAAGACTTGTGGACTTGCAACTCCCAGAATTCCTTTTTTTTTTTTTGCAAGTTTTTATTTATTTATTCTACTTACAGTCATCAGTACATAAAAAATGTGGCACCTAATCATCATACATTTTGGTGCAAAGAGAAATAACATTATTCACATCCCTTACATTCATCACATTTGTATACATACAGTATAATGCTAATATTGATACAGATATTTATAATAGTTTATGATCCTTCATTGTTTAATTATTCAGCATCTCAATAACTACTTCTAATGCCAATCACCGTATTGTTTTAGCATACATAATAATTTCATTATTCAAATTCTTCTTCTCAATGTATAGATTTAAAAACTCCCAGAATTCCTGAGCTACCATGACTGGAGGGGGAATTCTGGGAGTTGAAGTCCACAAGTCTTAAAGCTGCCAAATTTGAAGACCGCTTGCCCTATACAATTTGAGACAAGTCTCTTCTTAAAAACCACCAGTGATGGAGTACCCACAACTACTGAAGGCAAGTGCCTGGCCTGGGGGCCGGACTAGAAGACCTCCAAAGGTCCCTTCCAACTCTGTCATACTAAGATCCTTTCCAACTCTGTCATTCTATAATCCTGTAAGGATCTCTTGCTTCAGCAGGGGGCTGGACTGGATGACCTCCAAGGTCCCCTCCCACTCTGTCATTCTATGACCCTGCGAGGATCTCTTGCTTGAGTAGGGGGCTGGACTAGATGACCTCTAGGGTCCTTTCCAACTCTGTCATTTTATGATCCTGTAAGGGTCTCCTGCTTGAGCTGGACTAGATGACCTCCATGGTTCCCTCCAACTCTATGATTCTAAGTCGTTCCACTGAATATAGAATAACAGAGCTGGAAGGGACCCTCGGAGGTCTTCTAGCTCAACCCCCTGCTCAGGGAGGAAATTCTGTTTCATTTCAGACAAATAGCTGTCCAGTCCCTTCTTAGAAACTTCCAGCAACCACAACTTCTGGTGGCAAGCAGTTCCACTGGTTAGTTGTCCTCAAAGTCAAGAAATTCCTCCTGAATTCCAGGTTGCGTCTCTCCTTGCTTAGTTTCCATCCTTTGCTTCTTGTCCTGCCTTCTTGGGTGCTTTGGAGAATAGCTTGACCCCCTTCCTCTTCTTTGGGGCAGCCCCTCAAATGTTGGAAGATGCTACCATGTGTCCCCTTTCTCTTCCTCAGACAAAAAGGCCCTAGCAAACAAGTGCAATTGCCCTTTGGGGAGGAAAAAAATGCATCTTTGGAGCGCATGAAAACCATGTGCAAAGTCACCTGTTTCTGCTTGACTTGAATAACGGATGGCATTGTGGGGTTGCATCTGATCCCAAAATTGTTGCTTGCTGAGCGTTTGTCATCTTTCTTTTTTTGGACCTGGAAGGATTGGTGATTTTGTGTAACCCACAATGCGTGGAGCCTCACCGTGCTTGTGTTTCACACCTGCTAAGGTTGGATGGGGAAACCTTGGTTTAGTTTCTGGGTGGTTTAGCTTGTTGTGTGTGAATGCAGCCACTTGGGTGGGGTTTTTGATTCTATCCTTGGTGCCAAACTGGAAAAATGCATCAATTCTGTGAGGCAGGTTGAGTAGTTGCAACATGCAGGAGAAGTAAAGTCACACCTTGAGATGCGCTGTTCATTTCCTAAAAAGGGCCCATAGCTTTTCTCCTGTTTTAAGTGGTTTCAACTGAGCAAAAGAAAAAAAATCTTGTTCCTGTTCACAATTTTGAACTTCTCTAATCAGGTTATTTATGTACTTTCATTTATTTTAGATTTTTATGTCACCTTTATTTCTTTATAAATAATTCAAGACGATGAACATACCTAAGGCGGGACTAGAACTCCCCGTCTCCTGGTGATTGGCCCAAAGTCACCCAACCAGCTTTCGTGCCTAAGGCGGGACTAGAACTCCCCGTCTCCTGGTGATTGGCCCAAAGTCACCCAACTGACTTTCGTGCCTAAGGCAGGATAAAAATCTAATATTGAAAAATTGGACTCCCAGTTTCCTTTTGTACGATGTTTCACTTGGATTTGGGCTGATGGGCTTCCCTTGACTTAACTTCCCCCTCCAATTCACAGAATTAATTGGATTTTTGACTAGCGTAGAAACTCAGCAGAACGGTGGAAGGGTCTCTAGAGGTCATCCAGCCCAGCCTCCTGTGGATGCCCATGTCACAGTTCCTTTCCACCACAAATCTTAAAAGCGGTGCAGATTTTCTTTTTTCTTTTGCTTTGAAAAAACTTGCAATGTTGGGAAATTTTCCTGATATGTGTTGGAATTTGGACCCCCTGCGCTGCTGATGGTTTCTCAAGCCTTTTATAGCTAGGTTTGTTTTGCATTTTTGGGGAATGCAATTTTAAAAGCGGTGGAAAAAATAATAATCATATTTTGCTGAATCACTGTGGATCAGAAGGTTCAAAAGCACCAGGACTGGGCTGGAAAAGGGCACCAGGGCTTCACTGTTGATTAGACAGGGAGTCCTCGACTCATGGCCACAATTGAGACCAGAAGTTTTAAGTCTGTTGTTAAGTGAGTCCCATCCAGTTTTACAACCCTTTTTTTAAGCAAATCACTGCAAGATCGTATCGTCATTAAGTGAATGGCGCTTCCCCTGTGGTCTTTGGTTGTTGGAAGCTGGCTGCGAAAGTTGCAGAGAGGGGTGTAGTTTGGCCTAGTGGTTAAATCACAAGGCTAGAAACCCAGAGCTCATGAGTTCAAGTCCCACCTTAGCCACAAAAGCCAGCTGGTTGGCTTTTGGGTCAGTCACTTGCTTCAAAGTGTAAAGCAGACCTTGTCAGAATAACTGAATTGGAAGGGACCTTGGAGGTCTCCTAGTCCAGCCCCCTGCTTAAGCAGGAGGCCTTATCCCATTCTGGAGAAATGGCTGTTTTTTCTTAAAAACCTTCTTTTAAAAAAAAGGAAAGGAAGGAAGAAATTGAGAGAAATTGAGAGAAAGGAAGAAAGAAAGGAAGGAATTGGGGAGGGAAAATGTATGAGAGAATGGAAGGAAGGAATTGATGGAGAAAGAGAGTGAGGGAATGGAAGGAAGCAATTGGGGGAGACTGAAAGAGAATGGAAGGAAGGAAGAAAGGAATTGGAGACAGAAAGACTGAGAGAATGGAAAGAAGGAAGGAAGGAATTGAGGGAAACAGAAAGAAAGTGAGAGAATGGTAGGAAGGAAGGAATTGGAGACAGAGAGAGAGAATGGAAGGAAGGAAAGGAATTGGGGGAGGCAAAAAGCGAATGAGAATGGAAGGAAGGAAGGAAGGACAGAATAACAGTTTTGGAAGGGATCTTGGAGGTCTTCTAGTCCAACCCCCCAGCTCAAGCTTCCCTATCCCTTTTCAGACAAACGGCTGTCCAATCTCTTCTTGAAAATCTACAGTGATGGAGCTCCATTAAAGCAGAGCTTCCTCAATCTTGACCCAATTTAAGATGCATAAATTCAACTCCCAGAATTCCCTGCCGGTTGCTCTTGGGATATCCTGTTGGGTAACCTTTGTGTGTTCCTACAATGTTTCTCTCTCTCCGCCAGGACTGCGAGAGGAACCCCCCAAGTGGGTGGCTTCCGAAAGAAGACCCCTCCCCAAGCGGAATCCTCGCCCAACTGACCCACAGCCCCAACTGGTAAGCTCTTTGCGCTGTGCGAACTTCGATTCCCTAACAACAATTTTGTTCTTAATCTTTGGAGCAAGACGTCACTGTGCATTTGTGGGCAGAGACAGTCCTCGATGTTACAACCATTCATTTAGTGACTGTTAGAGGTTGCAACAGCACCGGAAAAAAATCGCTTTGGGTCCTACTTTGAAGGTGCTTCGGAGCAGGGGTCTCCAAACTTGGCCACTTTAAGCCTTGGAGGACTTCAACTCCCAGAATTCCCCAGCTGGCTATGCTTCATCTCCTGTGATCCCTTCCTCAGCAATCTCTCCATTTTTATTTAGTTCTCTTCAATTCTGGGAGCTGAAGTCCGCAAGCTTTGCCAGCTGAGGGATTCGGGGAGTCGAAATCCACAAGCTTTGCCGGCTGAGGGATTCTGGGAGTTGAGGTCCCCAAATCTTAAAATTGCTAAGGTTGGAGACCCCTGCTTTGGAGAATAGGCTGACCCTTCCCTCTTCTTTGTGGCAGCCCTCCCAAATATTGGAATACTTCTATCATGTCACTCCGAGTCCTTCTCTTCCTTAGACAACATATACACCCACTGACTAACCTCACTTGCGTGCATCGTCCTCCGGCCTCCTTTCCTGCTGTCCGAGGCCTTCAGGAACTTCTTCTTCTGCGGCCAGCAAGGCTTTCCCGAAGGCCTCTGCATCCCATAATAGAGCTCAGGATCGATCCAGAGCTTTCTTATCCGCTCCAGAGGCCTTCAGGAAAGCCTGGCCAGCCTTGCCGGCTGCAGAAGAAATGGGCTGGCTAGGCAGGTGTTGGGGGGGTGAGGCCTGGCTACACCTGTCCAAAGGTAAGAAGTAGGGCAGCTCCACTACCCCCATCCCCACCCTGGCTTAATTTTTACCTGTCTACTCTGGAGTGGGTGGGATCTCAATTAGGGCTTATTTTAGGGGCAGGGCTTATATTGGGCGCACGTGTCAAAATCAAGCTAGGACTTACTTTCAGGGTAGGTCGTATTTTCAAGGAAACAGGGTACATAAGTGCTTTCCGAACAGTATATTGTCTGGATCAATTTGTTTAATATAGTCATATTTTTCCAATTCCTAATTTTTACCTCTATTGCCCAACCATTTATAAAGCAAATTCCCGTATTTGAAAACACTCTGTGTGTCCTTTTTCCTCTTTAATGTCAGACTGTCCATTTCTGCACAAAATAATATTTTTTTTTAAATTGCATCTTCTCTCAATGTTTCCTCATTTTTCCATTATGTTTTTTAAATGGTTTTTTTTTAAATTTTGTGTTCCAAACAATCCATCTTCAGCTTAACAGTATGTCATACCAGTGTGCAAATATCTTGTGCAATAAACAATTAAAGTTTACATCCATATTCATTCCATCAATATGAATTATCTCCCCTTATCTCAATACTCAAGTACATAATATGTCTAATTATTGGGACAATCCTCATTTTATCTTATTTAATTCTATTAACATATTTTTCTATATTTCACTAGTCCTCTTTTGTTTCTAACTTCCTCGTTTTTTCCAGTCTTGTGCATGTTGTGCGGATGGAAAAAAAATATAATTTCCCTAATCTTGGGTTACTCCCGTAATTCATTAAGTTGCTTTTTTCCCCCTCTAAAGTTTTTTATTTTTATTTTATATACATTTCAATGTGTGAACAATATGACACCTGGGTGTTTTACATTTTACATTCAATAACATATTAATAATCATGTTAACTATTTTTCATAATCTTATTTCATTCCAACCTTAATACATATCCTTATATTTCATTTCATCTCTTATTCATTTATATATTCAATTTTTTATTATATTAGTTCTTTTGTGCTAATCCTCATATTATTTATACTTGATATCACCCTCAATCAGATTCTAGTTTCCTTTCTTTCTCTTACATTATCATATTATTAAGAAATTATATACCATTTCCCCTCCCTCTCCAATTCCATTCCAAATCTAACTTACAGTTATGCCACTACAGTTCCCAAGAATATTCCCTAATATATTGTGTATTGTGCATGTTGTGCGGATGAAAAAATATATAATTCCACCAATGTTGAAGCATTTGCATCAAGACAAATTCCTTGTTTGTCCAATCACACCTGGCCAATAAAAGAATTCTTTATTGTTTTGAGGTACTCCCATCATTCACTTAGGTTGTTTTTTTAAAATGTGTGTTTCTTGGAGACAAATTATATCTCTGCTTTCAGCTTTTGTATAATGTATAATTTATTCCTCTTTTTGTGGGGGAATTCAGTCTCATTCATATTGATTGACCACATCTCACTTAAGTGTGAAAATGGAGACCATCTTGGTTTGTAGGAAGCCCAACATTAACAGATAACAGATAATCAGAGTTGGAAGGGACCTTATAGGTCATCTAGTCCAACCCCCTATTCAAGCAAGAGACCCTACACTATTTCTGACTGAGGACAGCCCAGTCTCTTCTTGAAGGTCTCAAGTGATAAAGCTCCCACAACTTCCGAGGGCAATTTCTGTTCCATGGGTGGATTGTTCTCACTGTCAGAAAGTTTCTCCTTATTTCCAGGTTGAATCTCTCCTTGTTCAGTTTCCATCCATTCTTCCTTGTCTGGCCTTCAACTGCCTTGGAAAATAGCTTGACCCCCTTCCTCCTCTCTGGGGCAGCCCCTCAAATGTTGAAAGATGCCCTCCTGTCTCCCCTGGTCCTTCTCTTCCCTAGACTAGCCAGGCCCAGTTCCTGCAACCATCGGTCGTATGTTTGAGTCTCCAGTCCCCTCATCATCCTGGTTGCTCGTCTCTGCACTCTTTCCAGAGTCTCAAGATCTTTTTTTTACATCTCTTCTTTGTGACAGTCCCTCAAATATTGGAAGACTGCTATCCTGTCCACCCATCCTTCTTTCCCTTAAGTCCCTTCATCTTCCTGGCGGTTCCTCTTGTGTCCATTTTCTAAAGTTTCATCATCCTTTTTTTAGAGTGTGGTGACCAAATTTGTCTGCAGTATTCATCACTGGAGTCTTTCAAGAAGAGACCGGATTGCCACTGGTCAGAAATGGCATAGGATCTCCCGCTTGGGTGAGGGGGTTGGACTAGATGACCTACAAAGTCCCTTCCAACTCCGTTAATCTGTTTAAGTAATAGTCTTACCAAGGCCTTATAAAGCAGGAGGCTGAACATCCATGCCCTCCCTGCAGAATCGCGGCTCTGATCTGATCCCAGATGCCTATGGTGCCCATTTGAGCCCTGGCACCCTCGGTGGTATTTCTGGAGCGAGTCCTCCTCCATTCAAAACCCCAACAGCTGCACCGGGTGGTGGATGCATGCCACCACCTCCTCTTCCCACGGCTGGATCGGAGCCTTGAAATGGTGTCCAGCACATTTGAAAAAAAATATTTGAATGTACAGAAATGAATAGATTGACACTTTAAATTCAAGAAAAATAAGAATTTGAATATTATACGGTATGGGATCTGTTTTATCAATGGATAGAAAATAGAATAAATTAAAAGGGATTGTGTGTATTTATAGAGCAATTAGAGAAATTAATGTAATAGATATATTTGGTATTATTATTTACCTGGGAATGTGATTGTTGTTGCACTGTTCGATTTGATAAGAACATTATAAATATTGGTTAAGCAATCAAAATATGCACCTAATCGACACACGATTGAAATGGAATGGATTTGTTGTATATAAAAAGCAATAAAAAACTCTTTATAAATAGAGAATTTGTATAAGATTTATAGATTTACAGATATACAGATAATCAGAGTTGGAAGGGATCTTATAGGTCATCTAGTCCAACCCCCCGCCCAAGCAGGGGACCCTACACCATTTCTGACAAATGGCAGTCCAGTCTCTTCTTGAAAGTTTCAAGTGATGGCGCTCTCACAAGCTGTTCTCCCTGTCAGAAAATTTCTCCTCATTTCCAGGTTGAATCTCTTCTTGTTCAGTTTCCACCCATTATTCCTTGTCTGCCCTTGGAGAACAGCTTGACCCCCTTCCTCCTCCTCTCTGGGGCAGCCCCCCAAATATTGGAAGATGCTCTCCTGTCTCCCCTGGTCCTTCTCTTCCCTAGACCAGCCAGGCCCAAGATGTTTTACAAGTGGCATTTACCTCCAGCAAGAACAGCAAGGATGTTCAAGGACAAATCAGCAAAGTGTTGGAAATGCCATCAGATACCTGGGTCATATTACCATATGTGGTGGATGTGCAGGGAAGCTAAAAGATACTGAACTAAAATACACACATGGTTGGGAAAAAATGACAAAACAGCATATAGATTTGAAATCAGAGATATTTTTATTGGGAATTTTGCCTGAAGGTTATTATAAAGAATTGACATATTTGATTATTCATATAATAATCTAATTATTATATTATTAATATAACAATATAATGAACTGCAGCTAGAATTATATTTGCTCAAAATTGGGAAAAAAAAGACAATTCCGACAGAGGAAGAGGTGATTAAGAAAATAATGGATTGTGCAGAGCTAAGTAGATTAATATTAGCAATTAGCAAATATTTTAAGATATGGGATTTCTTTTACCAATGGCTAGATAGAAAAGTGAAAAATTGAAGTATAATCTAACAGTAATGATATGCGATAATTGATTATTATAGAATGATTTTTAATATGAACTAAAACTGGTAAGAACTGAAATTTGCTTTAAAGGATAATGTGGATTCGAAACTAAAATCAAATGATGGTGTACTAATAATATAACGTGACATGCAAAGCTGATTGTGACATGAATGTAAATTTAAATTTAAGAGGAAAAGACTATATGTATTGTGCACAAGAATTACGTACCAACCGACACAGTGTACAATTGAAAGATGTTTTGATTTTGTTGTTTTATGTTTGTATTTGTCTATGTGGGTTGTTAAAAATAAAAAAAAACTCTTTATAAATAAATAAAAAAGGAAAGAAATGGTGTCCAGCACTCGAGTCCCAGCCCTGTTCAGACCAAGGATGAAACGTGAAGCATCTCTTGGTCATCTGAAGCATGCCAGTCATGCCAAAAACGAGACAGAGGGGTTGGCATGCCGCAGACACGTCTCTGGCATCTCAATCTGGCACCTTAAGCTGCAATAGGAGCAGTAATTGGCAGAAGGGCAGCTTGAAAAGTGAAGGTATGGGAACAAGACACGACGGTTGGATTCGTTCTCGCTTCCCGAGCCTTTTTTAATCTGGAGTGGTGGGAGGTGGGTCTCTACACTTCCCCCAGCCCCTCTACAACAGCTACAGGCAGTCCTCAACTTGCAACAGTTTGTTTAGTGACCGTTCAGAAAAAAGTGACTTATGACCGTTTTCATCCATTTCTGCGATCATGTGGTCAAAATTCAGTCGCTTTGGCAACGTGTCTCATATTTATGACGGTGGGAGCGTCCCACGGGATCCCCTCTGGCGACCTTCCAACAGGCAAAGTCAACGGGAAGCCNACGGTGGGAGCGTCCCACGGGATCCCCTCTGGTGACCTTCCAACAGGCAAAGTCAACGGGAAGCCAGATTCACTTAACGTCCGTAACAGATAACAGAGTTGGAAGGGACTTTGGAGTTCATCTAGTCCAACCCCCTGCCCAAACGTGAGACCCTATACCATTTCTGACAGATGGCAGCCCAGTAGCTTCGTGTGAGACTAACTTAACAACTGCAGTGGTTCCCTTAACTAACGGTGGCAAGAAAGGTGGTAAAATGAGGTGAAACCTCACTTAGCAGATGTCTCACTTAGCAACGTAAATAAGGGGCTCAGTCGGGGTGGGAAGTCAGGGACTATCTGTGTGCTTTAAAATCTGCAGGTGGATTTGGGGATTCAGGTTTCAGTTTTGAGTTGGGCAAAGGGAGAACTTTAGTTGGAGAACTCCGCTTAAAATTTAAAAATTGAGCGAAATCAAAGGGGGCTAAACTTAGCAGCTGGTGGACTTCAACTCCCAGAATTCCCCAGCTAGCCGTACTGGGAGTTGGAGTCCACATGGCTGGGGGATCCTGGGAGTTGAGTGACCCTTCCATCAAAATGCTGTCCTTCCTTCACCCCCCCAGACGGCCCTTCACAGATGCTCAGCCACCCGAGATTCTTCCCATGCCGGACATTTTATAGTGGGATATTCAATGATCCTAGTCCTCATGAGGCTGTTGACTGGTATATGTGTTGCGGGAGAGGACCAGAGTTCTCCCTGGCTCTCTTTCTTTCTTTCTTTCTTTCTTTCTTTCTTTCTTTCTTTCTTTCTTTCTTTCTTTCTTTCTTTCTTTTTTTTCTTTCTCTGTTTTTCTTTCTTTTCTTTCTCTGATTTTTCTTTTCTTTCTCTTTTTCTTTCTTTATTTCTCTGTCTTCCTTCCTTCCTTCCTTTTCTATCTTTCCCTTTCTTTTCCTTCCTGAAAGGATATAGGGTCTCCTGCTTAAGCAGGGGGCTGGACTAGAAGACCTCCAAGGTCCCTTCCAGCTCTATTCTGATTCTGATTCCTCACTCATAATCTATCCCTCCCTCCCTCCCTCCCTCCTCTCTGCAAACACAACTCCCTTCTAACACTGATGATGCTCCCTAGTTGGGACATGAAAAGCCTGCAATGGCACAATCCAGCTCAGAGAGCACCCAGGACCCCTCATTTTCATCCTGACCTCCAAATATTCTCCTTTATTGAGACCGGCAACCTCTGGCCAGGCAGGAGAGGTGGTGACGGCCTTCGGGTGTGGCCAGGTGGGGCCCTTCCTGGAGAAAGCTGCTCCCCGAGCCATAAAAATCCTTCCCAGACCAGATAGAGCCATCCTGGGCATAACTGGAACATCTCGGGGATCAAGCTGTACTTAAAAGCCGGCAATTATCTCCTGTCGGAGGCCGAAAGGAAAAGAGCTAATTG
This sequence comes from Laticauda laticaudata, assembly GCA_004320025.1. Lineage (NCBI taxonomy): Eukaryota > Metazoa > Chordata > Lepidosauria > Squamata > Elapidae > Laticauda > Laticauda laticaudata. The sequence continues at coordinate 12,449 of BHFT01045661.1, read as the reverse complement.
CTCTGCTTAAAAGTTCCCTCGTTTCCCTCATGTTTTGACATGAAACAGGTGTGGGTGCAGCTGGAAGCACCACACAGACCTGCAAACGTGGGGCGGGGGCTTTGCAGGAGCATGGCTGCCCGGTATGCATGGAAACTGGGTTGACCTCAGAATTAGGCTGGGATCCTTCACCCAACTAGGCAACATCATCAGTCCTAGAATGGAGGGGAGGAGGAGGAGGAGGAGGAGGAGGAGGAGCAGGAAGACTTTGAGGTCCTTGGAGCTCTCTGAGCTGCGTGGTTTTCTTGCAGACCTTTTATGACCCAACTCGGGAACATCATCAGTGCTAGAAGGGAGGAGGAGGAGGAGGAGGAGGAGCTGGCTAGGGAATTCTGGGAGTTGAAGTCCAGGCATCTTGAAACGGCCAAGGGGTTGAGAAACCCTCTTTTAGGATATGGAAATTACACTCCAATCATGGAGATCTTGCAGCTTTCACAGCCGTGAGAAGGAGGGAGAGAGAAGTTTCACAGACTACAGTTAGTCCCTGATTTACGACCGTTCCTTTAGTGCCTGTGCAAAAGGTACGACAGCACTACCCTTTTGAGACTTTTTGCGACCTTCTGACAAGCAAAGTCCCTGGGGAAGCCAGAACTCGCTTTGCAACCCGGGTGACTAACTTAACAACTGCAGGGATTTAACAAAATATGAACTGAAGTTGGAAGGGACCTGCTAGGTCATCTCATCCACCCCTCTGCCCAAGCAGGAGACACTACACCTGTCAACTCGTAAAGCATTCCTATGCCTGTTTTCGAGTTGCCATAAACAAGGGGGGGGGAAGGAAATCTGAAGGAGTAGTAGGGCAGTTTAAAACCATTCCACCCTTATCTTACAAAGATTGTAGCTAGGCTACCGGATCTTCTGCCTGGAAAAATCCTGGATTAATTGATGTCACTCAGCCCGTGAAGGTGCTTCATTGGAGAATCTGATTTATGACACACCCAAGGGAGAGGGGGGGAAACAGTCACAGATGGCTGTGAATTATGTATGTCAGAGTTGGCTTCATTTAGGTTAATGCTGGCATGTTGCTCCTAATAAATCTTTTGAGCCTTTTTGAAGTTTGGCTCGAGACTCCTGATTTAATTGGGGCAATCGCTGGAACCCTGACAACACCATTTCTGACCTTTCTGATTTACTTAACACCTGTGGCAAGAAAGGTCGTAAATTGAGGCAGAATTCCCTTAAGAACTGTCTCGCTTTAGCAATAGAAATTTTGGGCTCGGTTGTGGTTGTAAGTCAACAGTAATTAATGAACGTGGAAATGGTGGAAATGGTCTTAATAAATGCCTGGAAATGGTCTTCACGGCCAAACCTGGTTCTCACCTTTTGTGAAACCACCATGCTAGCTAGCTATGATTGCATCCCTCAAATTCACAGAAAAAGAGGATTTTCCTGCAAATGTCCAGTTTCCATCCAGTGTCCGTGTTCACACGATAGACTCACAGAGCCTGAAAAGGGTTTTTTTTAGGATGAGTGCTGGTTAGCCTGTTGTTAGAAACTGAGGGCCGGGTTCATATCCTAACATGGTTTGTTTGCTGGAGCAATGAGTGTCATGTCAAACATAGCCGCTGCCGTGTGTTTGAATTAGGTGGATTTTCAAGTTGTGCACTTGGTGTAAGTCCAGACGCAACATCTGGATGCGGTTGGCAATTGGCCCAACCTCCATGTAGATCAGAGTTTCTCAACATCCACAGCTTTAAGATTTGTGGATTTCAACTCCCAGAATTCCCCAGCTAGCTAGTGTGCTCACTGGAGAGTTCTGGGAATTGAAGTCCATAGCTTCCAGCCTGGTAATTACTTTAGAATGAATCAGCTGGAAGGGACCTTGGAGGTCTTCTAGTCCAACCCCCTGCTTAGGCAAGAAACCCGATAGCATTTCAGAAAAAGGGTTGTCTAATCTCTTCTTAAAACCCTCCAGTGATGAAGCACCTACAACTTCTGATGGCAAGCAGTTCCACTGGTTGATTGTACTCACATTTAGGAAACTTCTTAATTCCTTCATTGCTTCTCTCCTTGGTAAGTTTCCATCCATTGTTTCTTCTCCTGCCTTCTGGTGCTTTGGAGAGCAGGTTGACCCACTTCCTCTTCTTTGGGGCAGCCCCTCCAATACTGTCATCCTGTTGTCATGTTGCCCCTAGTCCTTCTTTTCTCTAGACTGGCCATACTCAAATCCTGCAACCATTCTTCATAGGTTTTACTCTCCAGGCCTTTAATCATCTTAATTGCACTTCTCTGCACTTTTCCCAAAGTTTCAACATCTTTTTTGTAAAGTGATGACCAAAACTGGACGCAAGAATTCCAGGTGTGGCCTTACTAAGGCTTTACAAAGTGGTACTAATACTTCACCTGATTTTGATTCTATGCCTCTATTTATGCAACCAAGGATTGCATTTGCTCTCTTAGTGGCTGCTGCACACGTCTGGCTCACATTTAAGGGATCATTCTGGGAATTGAAGTCCCTGCATCATAACAGTGGCTGAGGTTGAGAAAGGCTGGCCTGGATGGAGCAGGCAGTTTCCCACTCTAGCGATTCCACCCCTCTTGAATCACCTCTGAGTAAATCCTTAGTCACAAAACATGAGGTAGGCCTGGGGTGACTGTGCACAACATTGGAGGCCACAAGCTGGAGGCCAGCCAGGATTTCATTCGGAGGGTAAAAGCATCGTCTGCACCCATACTTTGGGCAGGATTAAACTTTGCCAAAAAGGGAAGCTGAAATGATAAATTTACAGCCAGGGAGGGAGGGAGGGAGGAGAAAAGGAAGGAAGGAAGGAAGGAAGATGAAAAGGAAGGAAGGGAGGAAGTTGGAAAAGAAGGAAGATGAAAAGGAAGGAAGAAAAGATGGATAGACAAAGGAAAAGGAGAGAGTGAGGGAGTGAGAAAGGAAGGTGGAAAGGAAGGAAGGAGAGGAAGGGAGGAGAAAGGAAGGAAGAGAGTGAGGGAGGGAGGGAGGATAGAGAAAAGGAAGAAAGATGAGAAGGAAGAAAGATGAAAAAGAAGGAAGATAAAAAAAAGGAGAGAGGGATGAAGGAGGAAGGAAAGATGGACGGAGGAGATGGGAGGGAGAGATGGAGGAAGAAAAGGAAGGAAAATAGAAAAGAAGGAAGAATGGAAGGAAGGGAGAAAAAGAAGAAAGATCAAAATGAAGAGAGAAAAGAGGGAGGAAAGGAGGGAGGGAGACAGAGAAAAAGAAGAAAGATGAGAGAGAACGAAGGAAGATGGGAAGGAAAGAAGATGAAAAGAAAGGAGAGAGAGATGGAGGAGGAAGGAGGGAGGAATAGGGGAGAGAGGGAGGGAGAGAGGAAGGAAGAAGAAAAGGAAGAAAAATAAGGAAGAATGGAAGGAAGGGAGAAAAGGAAGAAAGATGAAAAGGCAGAAAGAAAGGAGAGAAAGGGGGGAGGAAAGGAAGGCGGAAAAGAGAGGCGAAGGAAGGACAAAGAAAAGGAAGAAAGATAAGAGAGAAGGAAGGAAGATGAAAAGAAAGGAAAGATGGACAGAGGAGGAAAGAGAGAGGGAGGAAGAAGAAAAGGAAGAAAAATAAAAAAGAAGAAAGAATGGAAGGAAGAGAAAAAAGGAAGAAAGATGAAAAGGAAGAAAGGACGGAGAGAGAAAGAAAGGGAGGAAAGGAGGGAGGAAAGAGACGAGAATAAGAGGAAGGAAGAGAAATGCATGTTCTTTTGTTTTTTTTTCCCCCAAATCGTTTTTCACAACACTTCCAAAAACTATTTCCGGGCTATTTCCCTGGAGTTGCCCAAAGCGGAAACTTGACCTGGAAGAAATATTGTCCTTTTTTTTAGGTAGAAACGAATGTAAACCATGAAAGCCAAGGGCGAAAAACCCACCATCCAAAAGTACCAAAAAAGGCACTGCTAATTAACTTGGTTAGTCCGAGAAGCAGTGGAGTAAAACGGACGGCTTGGGAAAGGAGACACCAGACCCCTGAAGCCTGGAGGCCACCCTAACCTGGCACGCCTCTCCTCTTCCACTATCTCCTTCCAGACAAAGCTTTTCCCCTCCCAAATCCACTTCGGTTGCTAAGTGAGATTTTGGCCCATTTTACGACCACTCCTGCCACCGCGGTTCAGTGAATCACCGCTGTCATTAACACAGTCATTAAGCAAATCTGGCTTTCCCCTTGACTTGGCTTGCCAGAAGGTTGCAAAAGGGGATATCATGGCAACCCTTGTAAGTACGAGTCAGTTGCCAAGCCTCTGAATTTGGACCACATGACCAATGGTGATGTTTCTGCCACGGTCATAAGTGTGGGGGGGGAAAAGTTATGTCACCTTTTTAGTGCCATGGTAGCTTTGAACGGTTACTAAACGAGTGTTGTTAAGTGGAGCCCCTTTTCCTTGTGCTGACCAGAGTTCAAGACAGTTTCAGCCACAGGAGGTGAAATTATTCTCAGCCACTAGAGGGCAGCATGGCTAAAAATCAGCCCCAGAATTGCTGTGGAAACAGAAAAAGTATTTTTTTCCTTTTCTTGTTTAATTTAATTAGATGTGTGTGTGTGTGTGTGTGTGTTTTCACGGGTATTTATATGTATGGTATTCAGCTTTGTTCGGGTATTTTCCCACGTCATTATAGCTGTGCTTTTAAATATATATTTTATATATATATATATATATACACCCCCCCAAAAAAATATTGGGGGGTATTTGGGCTAAAGGCCAGCAGCCCCTTAATTCTCTTAAAATTAGAGGTTCTCCAAAGCCCTCACTGGGCATCTGAGGCTCTGTTGGTAGTAATTTATGTGTTTTGCACCCTTTGTGTGGCAGTTAAAGCAGTGTTTCTTAAGCTGGGAAACTGGAAGACGGGGTGGACTTGAAGTCCCAGAATTCCCCAAAGCCAACACTGGGAATTCTGGGAGTTGAAGCCCACAAGTCTTCAAGCATCCTGGCTGGGGGATTCTGGGAGTCGAAGTCTATCATCCTGAAGTTAATAAAGTTGAGAAAGGCTGGCCAGGAGCACATCGTAACTCCCCGGAGTACATTGCATACTTCATTTGCATGATTACTTGCCCTTCTTAATTCACCTCATTTGCATGATGATGTCAGGGGATGATGTGTCACTGCTTCTCGCCCCTGGGCAGGCCCCTCCCTAAAGGAGCCCACCCTCCAGTGCCCAGGAAAATGCATTTGGAAGAAAGGAGGGAGAGGGCAGGCAGCAGGCACAAACTTGGCCAACTCTTTCTCCTTCCTTTCTTTCTTTCTTTCTTTCTTTCTTTCTTTCTTTCTTTCTTTCTTTCTTTCTTTCTTTCCTTTCTTTCTTTCTTTCTTTCTGTCTTTCTTTCTGTCTTTCTTTCTGTCTGTCTTTCTTTCTCTTTCTATCTTTCTTTCTGTTTCTGTCTGTCTTTCTTACTTTTTCTTTCTTTCCTCTTTCTCTCTCTCTCTCACACATATGCTTTCTCTGCTTCCTTCCTTCCTTCCTTCCTTCCTTTCTTTTTCTTTTTCTTTCTTTCTTTCTTTCCTTCTTTCTTTCTTTTCTCTCTCCTCTTTTATTTCTTTTTTTCTTGCCTCCCTTCCCCCCTCTCTCCCTCCCTCCCTCTTTCTGAATATTCACACCATGGGAGGAATAAAATCATCTCTGCAGGTTTTCCATTGGCTGGCACGAGACCTTAAGCGGCATGGTGTTTTCACCTTGGTGTTTCTTCAGAAAGGTTTGGTAGCCTTTCTGTGCCAAATTTCTCCACCTATGGGCTCTCCAGGGGGTGGGACTTCAACTTCCAGAATTCCTAGTGCTGGGAGATGAAGGGAATTGGCCTCCAAGTTGACCCACAGATTTCCCCAGTCCACAATCAGACAATCTTCTGGCCAGGAGGACAGAAGATTCAAAGCCAATTTGTCTCAGCCTCAATGGCTTGAAGCTGGGAGTTAAAGTTCACCCATCTAGAAGCCATCACGGCTGAGAATTATTGAGCTGCACACATTACAGATTAACAGAGTTCGAAGGAACCTTGCAGGTCATCTAGTCCAACCCCAACCCAAGCAAGAGACCCTACACCATTTCTGACAGATGGGAGTCCAGTCCCTTCTTGAAAGCCTCCAGGGATGAAGCTACCACTTCTGAAGGCAACTTCTGTTCCATGGGTTGATAGTTCTCATGGCCAGAAAATTTCTCCTTATTACCTTAAAGGTGGAATCTTTCCTTGATCAGTTTCCATCCATTATTCCTTGTCTGGCCTTTGGGTGCTTTAAAAAACAGCTTGATCCCTTCATCCTCTCTGGTGCAGCCCCTCAAATATTGGAAGATGCTCTCCTGTCTCCCCTGGTCCTTCTCTTCCCTAGATTAGCCAGGCCCAGTTTCTGCAACTGTTCTTTATAGATTTTACTCTCCAGTCCCCTAAATCATCCTGGTGCTCTTTTCTGCACTTTTTTTAGAGTCTCAATTTTTCAACATCTTTTTTACAGTGTAAAAACTGGATGCAGTACTCTAGGTCTGGCCTTGCTAAGACTTCATAAAGTGGTGTTAGTACCTCCCTTGATCTGGACTGTGTCCCTCTGTTAATGCAATTTAGGATTGCATTAGCTTTTTTGGTTGCTGCTGCACATCGTTGGATCCCATTTAGCTGGTTGTCCACTGAGACTCCAAGGTCCCCCTCACCAGAGCCTAGGAGTCCAACACTTGCCTTTGGGACCCGTTGAAGCCTCTGAAGGGCCCACCTTGGGGAAGGAGGATTCCAAGACCCATCTGCAGGGACAACACAATGGCAGAGGGCTCTACTGCTTGCAAGGACACCAGAAAACTCGGTTGGCCCCCATGAGAAATAAAACCAGGATTATGTTGGCTTTGCCTTGGTCCAGCACAGCAATTTCTTCTTCTTGTAGGCCCACAAACCTCCTCCCCCTCCTTGAAAAAGGTGATTACATACACACTCACAAAAGGCTCCTGTGTGGTTGCGTGCATGTTTTTCTCAGGTTTGCAAAAGATCAAGAGAAGGATGTGAATCAGACAGGGAAGCAGACCTGGAAGGGGGGCAGCCATGGGGGGGCAGCTCAAGTTGTCCTTCTCCAGGGTGAGTTAAGCAGCCCATTAAGCTTTGCTTGTTTCCTGATGGGGGCGTCCTTTGAGGGGAGGGGCACAGCACATTGCTTGGGGTTGCATTCCCACGCAGGCAGAATTTTGGAGTTTGGAGTTCCAAATTTAGCATTTCGGGATTTAGAGTTCCAAATTTAGCAGAATTTTTAGAGTTAAGGAATTTAGGTAGTTCCCATCTCCTGCCTTTCATGACCTCCTCCGTCTTTCTTTGACTCTTGGTCCTAAGAGCATCTCCCAGGTTGGCTGGGAATTGTGGCACCTGTAGTCCAGGCTGGTGAGGTCATGAAAAGAGAGAGAGAGAAACAGAGACAGAGTGAGAGAAGACAGAAAGAGAAACAGAAAGAGAGAGTGAGAAATTGAGAGAAAGAAACAGAGAGAAAGAGAAGGGGAAGGGAAAGAAAGAGAAAGAAAGAATGAGAGAGAAGAATGAGAGAGAAAGAGAGAGAAAGAGAGAGATGGGAAAAGACAGAAAGAGAGTGAGAAATAGAAAAAGAAACAGAAAGAGGGAAAGTGAGAAAACAGAGAGAGGGAGGGATGGAGGGAGGGAGAAACAGAGACTGAAAAATAGAGAAAAAGAAACAGAAAGGGAGAGAAAGACACAGAAAGAGAACCAGAAAGAGAGAGAGAGAAAGTGTGAGAAAAGAGAGAAAAAGGAGAAAGAGAGTAAAAAAGGGAAAGGGAGAAACAGAGAAACAGAAAGAGAGTGAGAAATAGAGAGAAAGAAACAAAAAAGAGTGAGAAAACAGAAAGAGGAGAAAAGAGAAAAAAGAGAAACAGAAAGCGCGTAAGAGAAGAGAGAGAGAAAGAAAACAGAAAAAGAGAGAAAGAAAGGAAAAGAGAGAGAAAAAAAAGGGAAAGTTGCAAATCCTCCTTCTGGGTGGCTGGAGGCAAAATCAGGATGAGAAAATCAAGCTTTTAAATCTGGATGATCCGACAACGCCTTTATTCTCCTCTAATCCTGCAAATCTGGGGAGGGGGGTGAAGGGGGGAGGGCTATAGACTCCCCTGGCTTCATTACTCATGAGATAATCCAGTTTTGCTTTGATGTCTCATGCAATGTTTCACATTGAGCCAAATCAGTTATTTCTTGGGAAGCGAGAAAAAAAGCGAGATGGATAGAATCGCCACTAGATGGATTTGCAACTGGCTGACAAACCGTACTCAACGAGTAGCCCTTAACGGTACTACCTCTACATCGAGGGAAGTAAGCAGTGGAGTACCCCAGGGTGGCACCTTAGGCCCAGGATTTCCTCCATCATGTCTTCATAAATGACTTAGATGAAGGGGAACTCATCAAATGAACAGAAGGAACAGAAGTGCAACACATAAAATCAAGATCACGTGAAGTGTTGATAGCACATTACAAAGCCTTAGTGAGGCCACACTAGGAATACTATGTTCAGTTCTGGTCACCATGATATAAAAAAAATGTTTAGACTCTGGAAAGATTCTGGAAAGAGTGCAGAGAAGAGCAACAAAGATAATTAGGGGACCGGAGACTAAAACCTATGAAGAACGGTTGCAGGAACTGGGAGATCTGGTCTAACCTCTCTCTCTCTCTCTCTCTCTCTCTCTCTCACACACAAACACACACACTCACACAGGGGTGGGATTCAAATTTCTTAAAAACTGGTTCTTAGGCGTGGCTTAATTTATGGGTGTGGCTTGGTGGTCGTGACTGGCTGGGTGTGGCTTGTATGTAAATATTATGTTTATGTAAATATTGATTTTTTTTAATTTAAAAAAAGAGCCACTTTTACTCAAAAGCAGGCAAAGCAGGCAGGCAGATTGAGTTGCTCGCAGAATCATTCAGATTCATTCAGAGATTTATCTTTCTGGCATTGGCTACCTGAGTCTGTCACATAAAATTTTCTAGCAAGTGAACTCACAAAGTTAACTCACAACACACCATGTATGTAAATATTGAATTTTTTATATAAAAAAAGAGCCACTTTTACCCCAAATCAGGCAAAGCAGGCTGAAAGATTGAGTTGCTCACAGAATCACAGATTCACTCAGAGATCTACCTTTCTGCAATCTGCTACCTGAGTCTGCACTGAAAAATAGAAGCTTCGATCCTAAAGAAGGTCCAGCTCTGCTTTTATGTTAGCAAGAAAGCGAGAAATCTAACCATTCCCTGCTTTCTAGTTAATCTAAATCTCCTGGCACAACAGAACAGCTGAGGGTCAGGTGGGGGGAAGGAAAAATAGCAATTTAGCAGGCATGTTTGCCAGGTAAGGAGTAAGTGGACGGGGAGAGCTCCTGTGCGCCATGAGGGTGGCGCAGCCTTGTGTTCCCATGCAGCCTGGATTAATTCCTTTGGGGGATGCTCTGGGGGTGACATTTCTCCGCAGACAAGTCTCCACGAGTCTCTACGTGGCCCATTTTCGATGCAGGTAAGTGCAGGGTTGGCGCGGAGGCTCCAGGAGGGGGAAAAATGGCCAAACTAGAAGTTCCAGAAGTCCAGAAATGAGCCTGTTTCTGGCTTCTAGAGCCCAAGGGGGGCCATTTTCACCCTCCCAGAGGCCTGAGGGAAGGCAAAAAATGGCCCTTCTGAAAGCTCAGGTAGGCCATGCCCACCTTGGCCACGCCCACCCAGCAACCTGGCAGAGAACTTATAGTCATAAGGGACAATAAGCAATCAAATCATACTAGGAAACAGTCAAATAGCATACTGGAATATAGTTATCTTATCTTATCTTATCTTATCTTATCTTATCTTATCTTATCTTATCTTATCTTATCTTATCTACTAACAGAGTGGGAAGGGACCTTGTAGGTCGTCTAGTCCAACCCTCCCAACCCCACCCGAGCAGGAGACCCCGCACCATTTCTGACCCACGGCAGTCCGGAGCTAAGAAGTCGATTAAGCTAACCCCTGCAGTGATTCACTGAACGACGAGAAAAAGAAAAAGACGTAAAAAAATGGGGCCAACAACTCCACTGAACAGATCTCCCCCTCAGCAGCAGAGCTCTTGGGCAGCTCCCTGGTGGCCGTACGCTGAAGACCAAACCTGCCTTTCATTCTTAACTGTCGTAAGCCGAGGACGCCCTCTGTTTGCAAAGCTTCTTCTCAGGAGTTCTTCCAGCCCTTGTCGGGGAGGTTTCAAACCTGGTTCCGCTAAGAGCATTGTTCCCCACAGCGTCCAAACAGGGGGCCAGGAGGTCCAGGAACATGGGTCTGTGGCTGAAGCAGGGGGTTGGACTAGAAGATCTCTCCTGCCCCCCATGCCTCCTTCTCCTGGCACACCTGCAGGCCTCCATCCATCTGTCAGGAGCACCAGCTGGTGACAGCATCGTCCTGGCCCGGTGGCTGCCAGGGGACACGGACAAATAAGGCTGGATTTCAGGGTCCAAGGTCAGGGATGCATTCTTATCTTAATACCCTGTCACGCCTCCGTGCAAGCATCCCGATGACCTCAGGGGAGGATGCTGAAGGGGACTTTCCATCAGATGAGGCCAGTTGTCTTCCTCACTGGAGGGCTTGAAGGAGAGACTGGACAGCCACTGGCCCGAGTGTAGGGTATAGGGCAGAGGTCTCCAAACTTGGCCCCTTTAAAGACTTGTGGCCTTCAACTCCCAGAACTGAAGGGAACGCAATTAAAACAGAGAGATTGCAGAGGAAGGGATCTCAAGAAATTAAGCATAGCTAGCTGGGGAATTCTGGGAGCTGAAGGGAGGGAGGGAGGAAGGAAAAAAGGAAGGATGAAAAAAAGAAAGAAGAAGGAAGGGATGGTGAAGGAAGGAGGGTGGGAGGGAGGGAGAAAAAGGAAAGAAGATGGTCAGAAAAGGAAGGGAGGGAGATAAGGATAAGGAAAAGGAGAGGAAAGACGATGAAGGAAGGAAGGAAGGAGGAAGGGATGAGGAAGGAAGAAGAAAAAGGAAAGAAGGTGGTCAGAGAATGAAGGGAGGGAGGAAGAAAGGAAGGATAAGGAGAGGAAGAATGATGAAGGAAGGAAGAAAAGAAGGAAGAACAAGGAAAGAAGGAATGGAGAAGGAAGGAAGGAAGGAGGAAGGGATGGAGGAAGGAAGGAGAAAAAGGAGAGAAGTTGGTCAGAGAATGCAGAGAGGGAAGAAGAAAGGAAGGAGAAGGAAAGAAGGAATGGAGAAGGAAGGAAAGAAGGAAAGACAAGGAGGAAAGAGAGTGACCTGGTCCACGGAACTGCTAAGAGTCAGACACGACTGAATGGATAACATCATTGTCAGCATGATGAAGTTGACCAATTCACAGTGAGAACAATCAACCAGCGGCACAGAAGTGGCCTTCGGAAGTTGTAGGTGCTTCATCACTGGAGCTTTCTAAGAAGAGACTGGGTGGCACTTGTCTGGAATGGTCTAGGGACTCCTAGTTAAGAAAGGGGTTAGGCTAGAAGACCTCCAAGGCCCCTTCCAGCTCTATTCTGATGGATCGAGCATCATCAGATTGACAGCATCTCAGCGTCTTCCAGGTACCCAAACATGGAATAGTTGCTCAAATCCCTGCTTTGGAGCTGATGTCATGGAGAAAAGAATAGCCCCCTTTAGTTCCACCTGATGGGATCATCACTCCATGTTTACCACCTGCCACGTTTCCCTGAAGTAGCTCAAGATGGACCCAAGATGGACTTCCTGGGGTAACTCAAGGCAGGGCCTCCTCCCAAGATGTCCTTCTCAAAGCACCTTCGATCCCTACTGGGCCCTGGTGGGACCCCAGGACCTCCTCTTGGCCCAATCAAAGCCGGGATGGGGGACGGGGCACAGCCTTTAGCAGGACCTCAGGACTCGAACATGAGACACGGAGATGTTTAGGTCATCGATATATTTCAGAAGTGACCAAATCGGGAAACCGTCCTTATACCTCAACAGATCGTCACTCAAGCAGCTGCTTTCCAGAGTTTGAAGTAACAGACACCCAGAATAAGCTCAGTAACAAACAGACAATGCTGTTTCATTTCATCCTTTGGGAAGGTCAGAAAATAATATTTATCTGTTTATTGGCAGAGGCCCTCTGGATAGAAACCGTGAGCTCAGGGACTCCGAAACTCAGATCTGTGATCAGTTCTTCCATTTTGCACAGTTCAAGGACAAGAATGGAGAACTGAGAAAGAGTTTTATGTCTGTCCGTCTGTCGTCTATCTGTGTGTATGTATATGTATACACACAGGCGTATAATAAAATCAGAGTTTTCTCAATTCTCTATTCTTTTCCTTGATCTGTGCTAGATAGATGGATGGATGGATGGGTGGAGAGAGAGAGGTAGTTAGATAGCTAGATAGAGATGGAGATAGATAGATGATAGATGATAGATAGATATGTAGAAAGATATAGATAGGTAGGTAGATAGATAGATAGATAGATAGATAGATAGATAGATAGATAGATAGATAGATAGATAG
>BHFT01045659.1:0-34570 GCA_004320025.1 Laticauda laticaudata | reverse complement strand
AGAGAATTTATATTTAATTTGATATATATTTACATTTATATATATTATATAAATAATCAAATTTTACTTAACTATTGATGTACCTCGTGGTGTGCAATGTCACCTATACATTCTTACTTCCTGAGGAAAACTCCCCGCCCGTGCTCGTATCGATACGACTGAGGGGTTTGAGATGCTAACCGATTAAGATTTCCCGGGCTGGCCTTGTTAGCCTGTCGAGCTTCCGACCAATCAGAAGTGTGCAACGCCTCTATGAGCTGCTTCCCGAGTCTCTGAAGTCCGCCTCTCTTTGTTGCTGCGCCCAATGGGGACGCACCGAATGTCGGCAGCTGCCGGGTAACATGGTTACATGTCAGAGAGGGACCCTTGATCATGGAACATGGGCTAAAGCGAAGGCGTCCGAGTCAGCTGCAGGAGCAGCATCAGCCGCAGCCGCCTGGAGAGGCTCCGGCGCAATGAATCCTCTCGCGATCGGGTAAGACGAACGGCGGTGCAGCGGGAACGGGAGAATGGGTGGGGTCCTCGTAGCCGAGCGAGTGAGGGAGGGTGGGGGGAACCCTCCCCTCGAGGCAAAGAAAAGGGTCAGCCAGGCGGGGAGCTCCTCTCCCCCGCGCCTCTTTGGCTTCGTTTCACACGCACGTCGTCCAGAACCCCAAACAGTCCACCCTGGAGGTCGCCCAAGCGACGTGGAAGCGTGCGTGCGTGCGTGCGTTTTCCTTTGCAGCAGGCCGACCCTGGTTGCTGCGCGTCACGGAAGCTTTCTGAATCTCCGAACAAAAAAGGAGCAGGGGTGGCGAACGTGGGAATGCGCGCACGGAGAGCTGCACGGAATCTCCCTCCAGGACTCTCTTTGCGCGCGCGCGCGCGCGTGTTGCTTTCCCCTTGTGGGTCCCAACCAAAAGCTGAGGCGGGGATGCGGCGCCGACCGTCCTGTGTTGCAGGTTCTCATTTTACCGAGGATTTGGGCTTCGGAATTTAGGCGCTTCCATCGCCCGCAGCGGCGAGGCGTCCCGTTCCCTTTTGTGAGACCTTTCCTTCTCTGACTGAAAGGAAGGCTTTTTGGCTGGCTGCTGTCGCCCCCTGCCGAGAGGCAGCCGGAGGGTTGCTGGAGCAGAGCGAGCTCTTCTCGTGTCCTTTTGTTTGACAAGTGAATAGAGTAAAATCGGGCTTTGGAGGAAAGGCCCTTCTGTCGTTTGCTATTTCCAGCTGATAACAGGGATACCCGGTGGTTGTGTTCACATCACCCCCCTTAATCGGGTCAAAGACCTCAGCTGCATGTACACAGCAGGTAGCATCCTAGGCTTGGTTCCTATTAACCTTGCTGGGAATTTATTTCTTTCTTTCTTTATTTATTTTGGGCGGCGGGGGGGGGAAGGAGANCGGCGGGGGGGGGAAGGAGAGACAGGTTTGCCCTGTTTTGTTTTACTCCTTTGGTGAGTAGAAGATTCCCTGTAGCATGCAAACCAGGCGAGGTTTGTGAGGGAAATGGGTGGTTTTAAAATGTTGATGCTTATTCGTATCCATAATTGTGTTTATACTTATACATGTTATCTCATACATGCTTGGCAAATAAATGAATTAATTAACATCAAAATAAAAACCACGCTTGAGGAAGGAACGTGACCTTTGGTGGGAAGGTTTGGCTTGGCTTGGCTGCTTGATGCTGCTGATACCATGTTGTTCTCCACTCCTTGTGTCTTTGTAGATTCTGCTTCTATAAGGAACAAGCCCTCCACCACCTGCTTGGTGGCTACTAGCAAGTGATTTCATGTCAGCCTCATTCATTCGGCAGGAGCAGGGGGCAGAATGGAGCAGGCTTGCTTGATGGGACACTGACCGGGGTCTGTCTTCTGTCGGACTGCTGGTTCCTTGAGAGCTCATAATGACTGGCTCTGGCTCCAAAGCTTCCCACAATTCCCACCCCAAGGGAGACAAAGGGGGACGTTCCAGAAGCTCCCATACTCGGACGCTCAGTACTGCCAACAATGGGGGCTCAGAAGAGGATGACAAAGATGGAGGAGCAGTATTCCTTGTCAACAAAAGTGGTTTTCCAATTGATGGGCAGACCTGGGAGAGAATGTGGGGGCATGTGGCGAAGGTCCACCCTTCGGGCAGAGAGATGGTGGAAGCTATAAGGAGTGCTGATTTGCTTACAAAAGTAAGTTATGGCTTTTCCCCCTGAATCCTTGTTTTCTACTTAACAGTCTGATCAGGATGCGTGAAGGGTTTTTCCTTGTTTATGTGTAGTTGTTTATGTGGCTAGTTCTACTTTTCTACTTTCTACTACCTCTACTTTTCACGGGGGTGCGATCGGTGTTTTTGCAAGAACTTATCTTCCCTGCTTCTTTTTGTAAGAAAAGAAATAGTGGTGTACACTTAGAATTTTATTAGCAATTGGTTAATTTGGGTGAAACTTGGAAAAAGCCAGAAATAGTCATACCTGGTTGGCATTTCAATTGAATACCACTTGAAAGAAGACTATGAAGTCAAAAATTACCCCATAATATTTTGTTTGAGCGGGGGAAATAATGCTACTGCCAAATTATATTGAAAGAATATGTGGAGTTTATCACTTGTGAGCTCAGCCTGGCTGGGAGAGGGGGAGCGACCTATAGAAATGGAACTAAATAGAAATAAAAAGGTATCTAGTAACTACTAAAATATTGTTCTGGATTCTGAGAGCTGTTGATATGTTTCAGATTTTTCTGTTCAGCCTCAAAGGCTGGAAAGTTGCTTGAAAAATAATTGAACCCTACTCATTCAAGATTCAGAATCCTTTTATTTGTGGAAGGCTAATTGTCTCTCAGCCTTGGCTGCACTTGCTTTCATAAACTCTTGAGACATATATGAATGTAGTTCAACAGCTGCTCATTCTTTTTCCCAGATGAAATATTTGTAGTTGCAAACAAAAGTGCTAACAGTTAATTGTCACCTGGGCATTTCTATACCAAGAGCTTATTTTGAGCAGCTATTCGTTTTCCTCACAGTTGAAAATGTGCTGTCTAGTTCCTTATCACCAAGAACATTTGTGAAAGTTTGCAACTCTGTGATAAGAAAGATGGAAAGAAATCGCAAGTGGCACAGCAGCTGAATTTGGCAGGAAAAACACCACTTTGCTGCGAGTTGCCAAGATGTTGGATTTAGCAGGATGGAATTAGAAGCCGACAAATAGTTGGTTTTCGTATTCCCCTTTCTCGCTCGCCTGTCACACTAGTTGCATGTCGCTGCTCTATACCAAGGGAGATTAACTTTGTCTAGACTAGGGATGAACAATTTTGGCACTTTAGAATTGGCTGAACTATCTCTTGCCATTGGATAGGTGGGCGAGAGATTAATGGAGATTTGTCTTAGCAGTATCCAGCAGGGAACAAGTTGCTCACCTCTAAAAAGACTGTTTATTTCTGTGGATCAAGTTGTTTTCAAATAGTTTCTCCATGACAATCTATCCTAACCTACTGAGGTCTTTCAACTTACTTCTTGATTCTCTAGGATGAACTAGAGTCCCATTGACTGGGGGTGAGGGCAAGTAAAGTATGGCAGAGTGACAAATGCAGTGTTATGGTGCCAGCCCTGCCTCTCTTCTATATATCTCATGATGTCACCCACCTCCAAAGAGGTGGAGATTATGACATGACACCATTTTCATCGTTTGGCAAAAGCAGTGAGAGCTTGTGGATGCTGCTGTGGTTGAACCTACTGTTTCCTGTCCAAATCAACATCTGATTACGATGTTGTCCCAGCTCTGAATGGTAAAACACGTACCAAAATACAGCGTGTCTCTGGTATGTGTCATCTGAAAGAAATAGTCATTGGTGACATTTTCTAATTAGAGTATTATGGGGCATGGTTCCTGTGGCTAGTTTTCTCTTTGGCTATGAAGGGATAAGAATCTGGGCTTAAGTGAAAACTATCCCAGCAGGTGTTTGTTTCCTTTATGTGTCATCTCCTTTCCATTTGCCAACTTAATTCTGTACCATGTGACCTGTGGAGAGCTCTGATGATTGATAAAACAGCTGGCAATCAAAGGATGGAAACACTTGCAACGGATACTCTTCAGAGACAGCAGCCCTTCCAGCCACCTGTCCTGTCTGTAAGCCCAAATGCTTAAGAAGAGTCTTGGGTGGGGTTCTTCATTCCTTCCTCTTGTGTCTTTGCAGCTATATAGGCAGGGGTGGCACTGCTGGGAACAGTCTGCTGGATTTCCTCCTGTAGCATCACTCTGGTGATGGGAACCAGAATTGGAAAATCTTGCTGTGTTATAGAAAGCATATATTATACCAATGGAGAAACTATTGGCCAAATCAGGATCTTGGCATTTTGAAAATTCATTTGTCTGTGCAACATAAGCACACTTTCTCTGCTTTACTAATAGGAGCAAATTAAAGGGAAAATGGGGGACTGATTTATGGATGACCTTTAACAAAGTCTCTATTGTAAGCAGCAAGCACAAGAACTGTGATAAAGAGATACAGAATGATGTTGCAGCCCAACACTACTGATTTTCTAGTTGCAACACATCTGCTACATGGAGATCTCAAGCAAGACAGAGCCATCTTTGTGAGTCAGTGAATCTGATAAGGCCTCACAATATGATTGCATGACAGTTGGTGGGCTTGTTCATAAAATGGGTGTCATGATGCACGCAGCCAGTTTCACAATAGCAATCTAATGTAAGGCAAACTGGTGGGCCTCCTTTTCAGTTTCCCAGGATGCTCTACCGTGCCAGTTTTAGCTTGGTTTCTTTCCGAGGTACATGGGAACAGGCCATAGAACAGCAGCCATTGGGCTCCGGAGACACTCTTGAAAGTGAAGATAATAAGACAGGATGGCTCACGTTATATAATTAATAAATTCTAAACTCAAAGCAGGTGGAATAGGGATTCTGGGGAGAGATCCAATATATCAGTAATTCAGTATCAGCTCTTTAATGCTTATAACAATAGCACTTACCATATATACTGCTTCACAGGGCTTTATAGCCTTTTCTAAGTGGTTTACAGAGTCAGCACATTGCCCCCAACAATCTGGGTCCTCATTTTACCCACCTCGGAAGGATGAAAGGCTGAGTAAGTCCTGTAAGATTAGTTGGGCTGAGAGAGTCACTGGCCCAGAGTCACCCAGCTGTCTTTCATGGCTAATGCAGGACTAGAATAGCAAGAGCACTTAGACTTATATACTGCTTTATAATGCTTTCCAGCCCTCTCTAAGCGGTTTACAGAGTCAGCCTATTGCCCCCAACAATCTGGGTCCTCATTTTACCCACCTCGGAAGGATGGAAGGCTGAGTAAATCTTGAGTCTGTAACTTATTCTAAGTTAGTGAAGATGGTCTGTTTTTGTTCTGTTTATGTGGTACTTCATTTTAAATGTATGAAGGTGCATCCGAGTGATTTATTGTGCTATTAATTGGCAACAGCTACAAACACTCCCTCTCCCCCCCCACCCCATGATATAGTTGGGATCTCCCAAAAGGAAGGGCATCATAGAATCATGGCAGAAATTATCTACCCTTTCATTAAAAGATTAAGAGAAAATGCTGGTCTACTTATAAACCATGCTGCTGAGGTAATGACTTGCAGCCAACAGGTGCATTTCTGTCATTTACAGCAACTACGGTACTATATGTGACTACTAAAGGAAGAAAGTGACCAGCATTTTTTATCTGTATAAACCAGACTCTGGATACAGTATTTGCCTTTCTTGCCCAACCAGCCAAGCTACTTGTATTGCTGTGATGAATATAATAGAGCCTTCCCAACCTGATAATCTCCTAGTATATTTGTATCATTCCCATTACCCCCAGCCAATATGATCATTGGTGGCCATGTACCTACCAATGTTGAGAGAGCCCATCATTGAGCCAAAAATACTCAGTTTGAACATGAGAACTATGAGTAGGAAAGCCTTCCTGAAAGCCCTCCTGAACAAAGCCTTGTGCAGTGGGAGAACAGCATTGGATAACAAGGCATAGATTGATAATGCATCCAAGAATCTGAAACACATTGTAAATATTTGGAGGTTAGCATCACATTTAAAGGAATAGGCTTTTTCCAGACAGATATAACTATTGTGCTTTGTGTACAAATTATTACTCAAATTATGAGTCTGCACATATGCAATCTTAGTTATTGTAGTTTCCAGGTACAATAATTGTTTCTAAGTTGCTCTTTAAAGATTCACTCTTCATCCTTACCCAATATTTTAATGCCAAAGAAATCGGACAGTTTGCTTATGCTTTAGATGCTTAGCGCACAACTTGTTAATATACAGTGTTCCTTTGTTTCTGTTCACTTGTCAATTGCTAGCATGGAATTGTGACATACGAATCTCAGAAGGAGCTTCTTTCTCCAATTGCATGAACAACTGTATACCG
Organism: Laticauda laticaudata; assembly: GCA_004320025.1. NCBI lineage: Eukaryota > Metazoa > Chordata > Lepidosauria > Squamata > Elapidae > Laticauda > Laticauda laticaudata. The sequence continues at coordinate 28,199 of BHFT01045659.1, read as the reverse complement.
TATATACCAACGTGTAAACCAGTATAACTCGCATATAACGATCTCGCATATAAGCCAAACCCTGTAAAAAGCTGGCCCCAGAAATGAGAATTTTTGCAAAACTCGCATATAAGCCGGACCCCCAAAATACCTGCTTTTGTTGTTGGGCTAATAACAAAGAGAATTAATTATGCAATGCACTGATGAAAGGTTCATTATCAAAACATTTGTGTAGGAAACAATATTAAGTTAATTACCCGGTAATGTAAAAGAATCCTGATGTTATATAATGGTAATATTATGCCACTTATCAATAGCAAAAGCTTGCAGAAGAGAATAAATGAGAATAAAAGCCCATTTATTGCTGTGTTTTAAATTTAATTTATTTTCACAAATTAAACAGTGTCTCAGAATCCTTCAAATTTCATCTCACCATCACCTTTCATCTCAGATTGCCCAAAGAGATGTTTCCAGTCCCTCCCAATGTATATTGACATTAATCTTCAATCCCAATTTCTTCATCTTCATCTTATCTTCATTTTCATTTTTTGCCACTTCACATTCACTGTCTTCATTTTCAGTTTCATTGCTATCCTTGCCTGCCATACAACATCATCCTTCATTGATTTGTTGCTAATGCAACATCATCTTCATCTTAATTTGTTGGCTAATGCAAACATCTTAAAAAGGATTTTCTGTACCATTTCTTGTAAAATCATATCCATGCAATCTTTCACCCAAGACCACAACTCGTGGGCAAAGGAGAGCGTTGAAAGTTTCCCTTGGCTGTTAGTCAGCTTTGCCCATCCTGCCATTCACTGTGTCCACAGTTTCGCATGTGGGTCTTGAAGGTCTGTTACAGGCCTGACATCTTAGGGGTTGTAGCCATTCCATACTAGTCAAACCCTCCTGGAATGAACTGCCTGAATGGTGTTTTGACTCCTTTAGACTCTTTTACTTTTCGTTAGTTTAGCTCTGAATTGGTCCCAGACTAGCATGGAAGTTGTTCATTGAGAGACCTCCATTTCTATTCTGCGCAGCCACACTTGATTTACCATTTGATTACATATCACATCCTTTGGAATGCTGAGGATGAGCACACCACTGGGATAATTTGTTCTTTTGGAAGGGTTTTCCGTTTCCAAGATTACCATCGGGGGTAGCTTAACTCCATCTGCATGCAACTCAGCACCACTGTAAAAGGGTTTTTTGGTCCCCTGTTGTCTTAATAAAGAAGCTGTTTTTCACCTTTTTGGTCAAATGCTTTAGTGCTTGTCATGTCAAAAGCACATAGGGGTCTCGCCATATTGCCAATCCTGCTGAGAGGAAAATCACCCAGTCTTTTCGTTTTATTTATCAACAAAATGTTTGGAAGGTTTCAATTCACTTTTCCTCAAATTCTGATGGTAGCTTTTGGCTATTTTTGTTTCTTTGTCCTTTAGTGCTATCCCATTTCTCTCTTCAAAAACCTTGTACACAGCCCAGGGAAGCAGTGAAGTGTTTGAGGATAACATTGGTATTCTTCCAGATTTGGCCATCTGCATGCTTGTAAGTGCACGGGCCAAATTAGAACACTGTAACCATTCTGCCTTGAGCCTCAACCCACTCAAGAATGTGCTTTTTCCATTTCAGGGAATGCCCAGCTTTGGCCCTCTTTTGTAACGTCTTTGATTGGGGGTGCAATCCAAATGCACATCCTTCTCCATCTTCTAATATTGCTCTCATCCACTCAAGGTTTCTGCTGCTTCCAAGGTTTGCTTGTTTCCTCTGGCAGCCTTCCACTATTTTAACTTTAAAAGAAGCAGCATACGACATTTCTTTTTCTTTTAAGCATCAAGACCATGGGTATATTTTTAATGAGTTTTACTACTACAAACAGAAAGAAAAGTTGAGAACACAAAGTGCACGTGATAGATCGAAACACGAAAGCAGTCACGCTGGAAATGACTAACCAAGTCAAGAGCGTGTTAAGATCTGGTGGTAGAAACAAGCAAAAATGGAGGTGCCCCAGAGGTTAAAAAGAAAATGTTGCTGTAAGTATGTATGACTGTATGGTAATATTGGAAAAAATTGAAATATTTGCCCCGGCTAAAAATCCCTGTGAGAAGTGGCGTCATGTCGTCATGTCGTTTGTGTGAGATCAGATTTATGCGCGTATAAGCCGACCCCCAAATTTGAAAAAAAAAAATATTGCGTTTTAGAGTCGGCTTATATGCGAGTATATACGGTAAATATTCTGAAGTTTGGAGCAGGGAGGATGTTGAGACATAGCAAATGGTCTTCTGTGGATTATACCTTAATTTGGCAAAGTTGGCTCAAAACTAATAGAAGACAAACCTTAACAAGTTAGGTCTTCTTTTGGACAAATGAATGCTCAGGCTGCACATTTGCACACCTACCTGGGAATAAATCCCATGTTGCTCAGTGGGTCTTAACATGATAACATACAGGGACAGGATTTGCATTAGCAGTCTAGCTCTTCTTCTCTGCTCCACTAAAACAGTTTTGCCTGTCTACCAACTTGTCTCTGTCTCGTTTTATGCAGCCTTCTGTGCCATCGGTGCCAAATTACAAGGCTTCCATGATGATCCCAGACTGGCTTCAGGCAATACAAAATTACATGAAGATGCTGCAGTATCCTTTATTTATTTATTTTTTAAAGAGCTTCTTCTATTAAGCTTATTTGTTGAGGAAAATAGAAGGGAATGGATACTTTAGTAGAGAACCAACCTGAGGAACAATAAGGAATGAAAAGTGCTGTTGCTCTATTTTCCAGCATTTATGTAGCTTTATGAGATTCCTTAAGCGTGAGGTATTGCCTTTGGCCTTTGGAATGCCATATGTAGCTTTAAAAGCACATAAGAGATTGTAATTGATGCAGGAGATCGAACAGTTATCAGACTTTTTTGTATGATCATGGTACATAGAGTATATAACCTCAGGCAGGGAATATCTATGGTTGATGAACCCAACCCTTCCTTCAGGAACTAGATAGCACCAGTGCCAAGAACTCAATACTGCAAGATAAGTTGCTTTATTGCAGACAAGAAAGAATTTGTGTGTATGAAGATAATCTGACTACTACAGAACATACAAGTGAAGCCCTTTATATATACAAAATAAAGGTTTTAAATTTAAGCTTTGTTCTTCTGTCCTATCCAGTCAATGGACTGTGGCCATGGTTTTCCCATGCTTGAGATTAGAATGCTCCCGCTCTCTATTGGTCTAAACAGAACTGGTTCCAATCTGATTAGCTTCAACCTTGATGGGGGCTCATTGGGATAACAATGCAGCGGCATCTAGGGCAATTTATTGTAGCAGTAGAAATAGGTGATATGCATTCTTATAGCATGATATGTGGTTGGTGGCCTAAAAAAGGGGATTGGACCAATTCATGAAAGCCATGGGGATCAATGGCTGTTAGCCTTGATGCCAGTGTTTCTGTCTCTGAAGGTCATATGCCTGGAAATTTCTTTGGGCCATTGATTGGCCATTGTGAAAACAGGCTGCTGGACTGGATGGGCCAGACATACGATCAGCACGATACTGCTTATATTATGTTTACTGCACTGTTATAGTAATAATACTTGCAGAAAAGGTTTTAGAATAATGATTAATTACAAACTAAATACAAGTGAGCAACATGATTTGGTTAAGGCAAAGGCAATTTTAGGCTGCATAAATACTAGTTTCTAAATCACAAAATGTAATTATTCTACTCTAATTTACTTTCATCAGAACCCTGCACAAATACCTACTCAAATTCTCAACGCCATCATTTAAGTAGGATTCTGAGAATTCTGAACAAGTTCAGGAAAGGACAGCAAAGGCATGTCAGAAAGTATGTTTATGTAGAAAAAGTAACCTGTTTTTTCTCATTGCAGAGTGCAGGACACAAAACAGTGGATTTAGGTGATAGGAAGATAGATTCTGAATATTACATAAATTTTCTGAACAGGTTAAGCTACAATCCAATTGACTCAGAGAGATTGTATACTCTCCTTCATTGGGGATAATCAAGAAGAGGCTAGGCAGCCATCTGGCTGAGATGCTTTGATTTCGATTCCTGCTCTGAACAGAAAGTTGAATTTAATGGCCTAAATAGCCTCTCTTATGATATCCACTTTGGATTTAGACTGGAGACAAATCCTGATTTTCAATAATTGTAGCAATTTGGATAGCACTTCCAAACACACTTTTAGAAAAGATCTATATGTGAAAAAGCATACAGAGACAACCTGAGTAATTCTTAGTTTCACAATGCCTTCTGAAATATGTAGGTTTTTCAGTATTTAGAGGAGTAATTGTTTGCTTATAACATTCTTTGAAAGGGAATGACTTTATAACCAACTAAATTATTTCTTAGGCCCATCACGAAGGAGGTTATGGCTAAAAGGCTAAGTCAAGAACCATGGTGAAAGAAAAAATTGCAATGTATCTTGTTGAGGAAGACAAATACTACTAAAGCAAAGACCTAGTCCCAAATTCTCTCTCTCTCTCTCTCTCTCTCCCTCTCCCTCCCTCCCTCTCTCTCCCTCTCTCTCCTTTTCTTTCTTGAAAAGGTTATGACAAGGTCATTTATTTGAATCTTACGCATACACTATTGCTTTTTTCATTTTTGCTATTACTTTGTCTTAACAAATTAAATCCAGATACAACCATACGGGAACTCAATTCTTCGAAATTAGGAAATCAAGACCTCTAAGTGGGTATGTAACATTGTACAGAAAGAATGATTTTTACACAGGGGCTTGCAAACCCAATAAATGGCCCCAACAGATGAAATAGCACAATGCTTGTTGACAGCATGTATCACAAAGTCTTCTTGAATATTTCATCACCTCTCAAATTACACATCCAACCCATCTCTATTCTCAGTCTTCAGTGATGCATTACCATCAAACCACAAAGTCAACAGTTTATGCTCCTTTTATTGCATGTGTTGTCTGCAGTTTTCCTTCAGCTGCACAAGAGCTATCATCTAATATAAATGTAGTTAACCTGTGACTATGAGGCCATATGTCGTCCAAAAAAGCACAGATATTGATTTTTAGATCCCTTTTTCCATTTGGAGTGGTAACGGAGGGAGAGGTGAAAAGGCTAAGAATGAAATCAAGACCTTAAACCCTGGCACTTCTTAAAACACCTACCAAGTCCCCAAAATGGGGGAAGTGATTCTGAAAATGTTACTTCCTCTCATCCTCTGGTGATGTAATAGTGACAGTGAGCATACTCCTGTGCCTCTAAGGCAGGACCGAAAGGAGAACTGCAGCATGTCTGAAAAACCTTTTCTTACTTCTGGTCTAGAGGAAAAGTCATGAACTTAGATAGCCTTTCTCAACCTTTCAGATGTTTAGACTTTAATTCCTATAATACTCAGCCAATAATGTTTATCAACACCCCAGATGCAAGCATCTGTACTAGAAACATAAAAAAACAGTTGATACGGAGTCCTGCTGTTGGCTTGCCCCATTGGCTGTGGTGGTAGTTTCCCAACATATTGAATAGACTCTTTGTCACACTTAGAGCTGTGAAAATTGGACTAGGAAAGTGTCTTTCAAACTGCAGACTGGCTGGCTGGGGAATTCTGGGAATTGAAATCTTCTTGAAGTTGCCAGGTTTGAGAAACACTGGACTAGGACCTTTGTCCACAGTAGGGGTATGTGTGTGTGTGTGTGTGCATTCTGAAAACAAAGGGGAAAAAACAAAAGATGATTTGTACAACCAACATTTTTGCACAGAAATTCACAGTTGGCTTCACAGAAAAAGGTACCCATTGTTACTGGATGCTTTGCTTACCCATCTGTGATGAGATGCATATTAAAGTTTACATGCTGCTTTTTCTATTGACAGTGAAAGTGGCCCTGGTACAAGCCATCTAACTTGCTCAAAAAGCTTTTTTATTAAGGTTTGTCTCACAGTCAGCCAGTTGTTTAAACTGGATATGGCATTTTTATTTACCTGTCAAGTCATTATTATGGTTAGACACAGAGTCAGCCAAATGTTTAGACTGGAATTGGCATTTTTATCCACTTTGTCTTTCTCAAGGACTTGGGATCAGCAGATGATGTTATTCGGTGGTGTTAGATGTATCATTGCAGGATGCACTGTAAATTGTTCCAATTAAAGCTGCCTTTTGCAATTGACTGATAGTGATTTTTTTCAGTACTGATGGTGTTCAAGTGGTACTTGTTTTGTGATATTAAAAAAAACTTTGTATAGTAGTTAAAGTGCCCTCCCTTCCTTCAAAATAAATCACACATAATGAAATTATTTCACACATAATGAAAACCTACAGAATGAAACTCTTTGTTATCTTGCAATTTTCATATGGAGGAACCAGCAACATCTAATGACAAAGAACAGAGATAGCTAGTTTCTTTTCAGTCTTTCAATACTTAGCAGGAAGAATTTATCCTTCATTTATCCCACAAATGACAAACATAAAACTAAATAATGCTTAACTTTAGCAAGTGTGGTGTCGGATTACTGTATTTAGAAAAGAATAGAAATTTGCTGAGATCACATTTGAATGTGACCATACACTCTGAATGTATCCTAAGACATGCCCAAGAGAATTCATGTTGCTTTCTTGCCCATGGAAATAATTCAAAGGATTCTGGGCTCCAGTACTTTCAGCCTGTAAGATGTGTTTGCAAATATGGAAGGGTCCTCTTAATGCAGCCCTATATTTTTAATAATATATGATAAGATAACCTGTCTCTGCTCACCACAGAGGTACTGCAAATGAAGTATATATACTTGTATCAGGGAGGGGAATAAGACTTTAGTTTATTCATTGATTTATGGTAGGTTTCTGGTAAGTTTCCATATTCAGTTTGAAGTCCTCTGTTTAGCTTATCAACTCCTATATGGCTTAATTCTAGACATCGAGACAATCTCCTTCAAGGAAGAATGGCTCATTTGGTATATTTCTCCTAACAAGGATTGTTAAATATCCCCTTCTCTGAGATTGCTAGGGAGAGGGCCTAGAAATCAAGTTTCTTAGTAGCAGCTTTGGAATACCCTTTCCTTTTCTAGAGATTTAATTGATACTCACTTGATACAGCTCAGGAAGGCAGTGAAAATGTTCCATGGAACCTGCAAGAGAAGAGCAAGCTGAGCTGGAAGGTGGGGTTAAATGTGTCATCAGTTTGTAGTCATTGTGATGGTGCAAGAGACCTAAGTCCAGCCCCCTATGAATTCTGTGAGGGGGTATGTGTGTTTATGCATGTGTATACATACCTACATACATAAATATAGATATTAATACATATTTATATAGAGACACAACTATTGATGAAAATATGTGCACATATCTATGTAAACATCCATCGTAAGGAGTTATAGACATGAAGTGATTGTATTTGGAGGTTTCTGCATGCATGCGTACACAGAGTGGATCTTTTTTTACTGCACAATTTCAGATCATTTGCATGCTGTGGTTCAGCTCATGGTTTATCTTGAACCATTTGTTTACTGATCCCAGGCAGAATATGGAAAGATAATATATAAAGTGTGTGGGAGGTTTGGCTGGGGCAGCAATTTTTAGCACAGCAGCCTGTGTGTCTGTATTTTTACAGTTGTATTTCTTTAGGGAGAATTGGAATGGTGGCGAAGCTTACAATTTAAAATGCATCCCATCAATAACATCAGAGATAGAGGGGCAGGATGGAATAGAAAACCTTAACCTTAGCTGCAATGAGTTATGTACACGAACAGCTTGAATTAAAAACTTCAAGGAAAACAAGGATTTTAAAACAGTGTTAAAGGAAGGTTAAAAATTAAAGTCTGTACATGCTACATGTAGTTATTATATCATGTATTTTGAGCCTAGAGATCTCTCTGAAAAATATAGTAATGTATTTGTAGCATTTTTTAAAATAATAATTGCAAAGATATTCTCAATCATGGCGATCTTTCTAGTCCATTAATGTTTAGAAAAAACAATATGCCAATTAAAAAATGCTTTTTCCAGTTTTTTTTAAAAGATACTGATTCAAAATTTTATAACAGTATTAAAAAAGAGCAAAAACCTAAAGCCTTTCAAATCATTGCTGCTATAATAACACATTTTATTCCAATTTACAAGGTTTCAGTTTACATTTTGGATCTCAGTTCTTTTGGTTTTTGTTAATTCATAAGCAGCATTGATAATCAGTGTAAATAAGTACAAACTTAAGGCCCTGTCACACTGCCCAATGGATGCAAAACGGACACAAACGGACCGAGCCAAAATGTTCCATTCTTGTTGTCCGCTCTCCAAGAAGGGACAAAAATTTTGCATAACAGAGCTGGATACACGGATGGGGGAGGACGCGGCGGATGAAAGTGGATGGGAACGGGAAGCCCAGCGGATAGGGAGTGGTGGCGTAGGATGGCATAACATTCCTTGGCTTCCGGGAGCCTCAGAAGCGGAACCGGAACAGATACAGCGAGATGCAGAGCGGACTAAGCGGATGAGAGCGGATGCACTGCGGAGCCTACGGATGCCAAGCATTAATGCGCATGTGGGAGAAATGCATTGCGTCAGCCCCGCAGTATAACTGAACAGCGTCGAGCAGGTCACATTCAGAGGAAAGACCTGCTTGCCAACACCACTGGACTGCCTTCTGCCTGCTTCGCTGCCTGCCTGTCTGCCTGCAAGCCTTGCTGCAGCCAGTCTGGCTGCACAGCTATTGTTGTCTGAGCCTGGCTGCCAGCCTTGTTCAAGACTGCTGCAGCCTGCCGTGCCAGCCTGTGGCCTTCCTGCCAGCCTTCGCCAGCCTTGGTGCCTGCCTGCTGCCTGCCTGCCAGCTTCCTGCTCGCCTTGGTGCCTGCTTCCTGCCAGCCTCCCTGCCAGCCAGCAAACCCACACTCAGCGAAACACAGTAAGCTCAGCCTATCTGCTGCCAGCCCTTGCAAGAGGACAGGGCTACATCCTGCCCCCTGGCCCTCACTCTGTCTGCTGGGCTTCTGCAGCACGGGCTCGCTCTTCTGGGGTGGGCTTCTGCTGCTTCTGCTTGGAGGAGCTGATGACAAGCACTCCAGCACCAGCCACCTCCACAGCACCTGGACCCTTCACCCCTGAGTGATGAGCGACCAAGAGGAGTGCCAGAGAGTCATTTTTGTTTTAGTAGCTCGTTCTTAATAAAGTCTATTTTTGATTCATACACTTGCCTTCATTTTTTTTTTAATAAAGTGCTTGCTGGAAACTTTTAGAAATGGTTTAGCCTTTGCATGCTTGTGGGATAGGTTAAGATAGCAGTGGAATGGGCAGGGATACCTTGGGATGGGTAATAGCTGTGGGATAAATAAACCTCCAGTGCAAGCATAGTGGGACTGGATGGTCCACCCTCCCAGGTGCCACACCTATGGCCCTTTATTATCAATAACAATGTAATCATTGATCCACACATTCAACATAAACTACAACTCTTTATTAAATGCCCGTATCTGTCGGGCTCAACATAATGGCACATACCATCAGTGGGATGAGACAGCTGAAGAAGCATCCATAAGCATCTATCATCCTGTCTTGCCACTCCACCGCTCCAGCTGGGGAGTTGCACCAGTGTTTTCAGGAGGTTGCGCTGCTTCTTCCCTTCACGTGAGACTCTGTTGGGGCCTTGCACATCCTCAGTGTCTATCAGGTTCGCGCTTGGCCTCCATTCCCCAGGCTCCATGTCCCATTGCCTTGTTGGAAGGTCCACAAGCCTGTTCGCCAAGACTGGTAGCGGAGTGCGCATGAACAGTTGTGCAGGATGCAGACAAGCTTCCATGATCCTCCTCACGCTCTCTGGCGGATGCTGCAGTGGTGAGAATACCTGGACCTGTGGCCAGGATGACAAAGGCGTTTTCACCCACCGCTGCCTGCCCTGGACAGCTCTGTAGTTGAAGACTCTCTTCACGGGTGAGGAGTCTGGAAGTGTAGGGCTTCATGAGTAGGTTGTGAGGGAGAAGGCGTCATCCCCCACGATGAAGTAGGGCACATCTTGTGTCATTGGCACGGGGTTGGATCCGGAAGCCCACGATGAGTTGCGTCCAGCTCCTCCTTGATGTTGACTGGCGTTGTATACCGGGGCATCTGCAAGATGAGCCGTTGCCTGAAGCATCGATGTACATGAACTTGTAGTCAGCATGACCATGGCAAAGAGGATGATGCTGAAGAAGCCCTTGTAATTGAAATAAGTGGACCCCGACTGGCTGGAGCTTTGCAGGCCACGTGCTTCCATCTATGGCTCTAACGTGTGTGGGGAAGTTCCACTTCTGATACCACTGCTCTGCAACTTCTTCCAGCTTCTTCAGTGGAGGGGCACTGGAGGAGCTCCTCTTGTATTCTTCGATGATGGCCTGCAACCACACTTCGACCACAATGCCCGATGGTGTTGAGTGGCACCTCCAGCCGTCACGCATGCTCCTGTAGGTGGTCCCTGAGCCAGGTGGCACAGAGTGAGTGCCACCTTGACCCAGGTTCCAGGCTGGGCCGAAGTTGGTGTTTGCCTTGGTCAACGCTGGGTGTCAGCCGTGCACAAACTTCGTCAACATGGTGGAGGCATCCCATGAAGTTCTGGAATGCCCGAAGTTCTTCGTTCCTGACTCCACACCAGCTTTGTACAGTCGCTCCTCTTCTCTTCTGGCGAACCATCTTTGTACCCAGATGCTTCTTGGCCGCCCCTTTTTCTTCCCGTAGTAGAGTTCACAGAGCCTGTAGATGGCTTCGCACTGTTGCAAGGAAGATGGTGCTGCCAAAAGGACTTGTTGTTACGATCCAGGTGGACATGACTGGATGCTGTGAAGAGGAAGAGGCAGATGAAGGCTGCAGAGGTCCGCACCGCAGGGCTGCTGTTCTGAAAGTGAGATCCAAATGTGTTGCCCCTTTTTATAGGCAGTAGGTGTCCCTTTGCATCCTCTAGGCATCCTCTAGGCATCCTCAGGCATCTTAGACATCCTTAATATCCAGTATAGTCCCCTCTGAGAAGTTTTTTCCGTCTTTAAACGCTTCGTTTCTACTGGCATCCGTTCTGCATCTTCTGTGTCCGTGCTCGCTTCCTCCTGCGTCCGAGCATGTGAGTTCGCGCAATGGCAGCGATGATAGCGGATATAGCGAGATGCATTAAAATGGCAGAACGACGTTAGCGGATGCAGAAGCGACGAATGTGAATACCAATTTCCGTGCAAAAGTTTGAGCGAGCCTAAACTTTCTGAGCGGATGAACATGTCAATAACACGGATGCGGACGGATAGAGAGAAGCAAAACTGAGGCAGTGATACATCGCGTTAACTTTGACGATGTGGCGCAAGCTTTTTTGTCCGTTTTACATCCTCTTTGCATCCGTTGGTGCAGTGTGACAGGGGCTTTAGTACTAAATATTCTTTTAAGGAACTGTTTGGATTATTTTTTAGTGATCACTTTGATGAGTTGGTGGGATGAACATGATAAATCTTTAGTATCTGTTAGTGTATATAATCAGTTGTGGTTCCCTTTTTAACCTTCAGCAAATAAGCTGTGATTATTAGCACTAAGGAAGCTAGTAGAAAACAAGTTGACTTCAAATGTGTATTAAAGAGATGTAATTAAGCACAGTAATGTCAGTTTACTGTGGAACTCTCCCAGAACTCTGGATTTCGCTAATGAAAGCTTTTTTAATGGAAGAGCATCAACAAGATTAAGAAAATACAGCAACCATACTAATTTAGTCCTCTTCATGATCTCAGTAGAATGAAGATATTCTCAGACAAAAGGCTCCTGTTGCTAGGCAGGTAGAGTTAATTTTTTTTTCCAATGAAAAGAAAAAATCCATAAGAAAAAAAATAGGGGAGTTGCAAATACTATAGAAGGCAGTGGCTATTTCCAGAATTTAGATAATGATCTAAACTCTTAGCCAAGTGGTTAACAGAATGAATGGGCATATTCCAATGCACCAGCTTCTTTTACTGTTGCTGTCACGAGGTTTATTTATTTACACATATTTTGTAAGCAGAAATTTCCTATTTGCACAAAATCTATCAATAAAGAAAAAAAGCCAAAAGCCCAGTGTATTTGCGTAACACCATACTATTTCAGCACGAGGAAATTGGAATCTGGTATGATGCACTGTACCCAGCGATGCTGTCAACCAGTTTGGCAACTGCATAATGAAAGCTTCATCTGGAAATGTTCTAGGATTTGGGAAGTTACAATAAAGAATGGAGAGAGGAAATGGTCTGAACAGACTTGTCCACTGAAAGGCTCCTTTGTGCTGGGCTTCATAACTGTAACTAAGTGAGTTTAGACTCTGGATTTAAGGTTGCATAAATTTTCGTTACTTTATTTCCTGTAAAATGAGATAAATTGACCCTACTGCTTTTGGTTCTACTCATTTCAATGAACGGACCCTGGAATGTTGCCCCAAGACCATCTATTCCTGGAACAAGGGCAGAACAAAGGAAACTTTATTTCTAAATAAATGAGAGGGGGCAAAATTCAATTTTTATATGTAAACAAGGCTACAGAATATAAAAACTTTTTTCAGACACAACAATTGTTTGTTTAAGCCATATTTTGTTTCCAAAAATTTAGCTTATTTTCTATTTATTACTTTTTAGGCTAATGGAATCAGCAAAAGAAATGACCAGGGAGTCTTTGCCAATCAAATGCCTTGAAGCAGTTATCCTAGGGATGTATCCTTTTGTTTTTAATTTCTTTGTTTGACCTTCTTTTAAAATAGAAGCAATAGAATTACTCACTTGCTTGGCTGCTGTGTCAACATCAACATCAGGTGAGTCATTCTTTCCTTCTATTGGTGGTTTTAAAAATAATTCCACCACTGGTTCACCAAAAATGTGAGTGTGGGCAAGCGTGTGCGCATGGTTTCTGCGCAGTGAGGCTCAACCGAGCAGCCTTTTGGGGCCTGCTTCCCTTCATCTCTGCTCTCCAGGGCAGTGCCTGCTTCTCTCCACACTTCTGAGAGAGCATCTTGTGCAATTTAGCAGCTGTGAACTGCTGCTTTCCTGTAAGTCCCATCCAAAAAGCGCTGCAGCACAGAGAAACAGCAGCCATGTTGAAAGCTGTTTCCCTCAGCCACAGTGTTTTCCGGATGGGACTTAGAGGAACGTGGTGGCACACAGCTGCTAAATTGCACAAGATGCTCTCCAAGCAAAAGTAGCAGTGGAGAGAAGCAGCTGCCGACCCAGAGAGCACATGGAGTGTCTCTGCAAGCGACCAAGGCTCGGCAAGGGATGAAAGAAGCGGCTGCAAGATCTCCGCTGCAGTCCTTTCCAGATGGGACTTCTTACAGATAAGAAGAATTGTCTGGTCCATTCTCAAACTGCTTTGGCCCTCCTTATGCACCCCCTCCCTCGCAGCCCTTTGGCCTAGTGTGGCAGGCCACAGCCAAATTAATTGTTTCAGCTTGGGGGAGCATAGTTTGAAGCCACAGGAGGGTGGCGGCATGCAGGCAGAGGCCCGGGGCAAGGCAGAGGTCCTGGAGCTGAGGAATGGCATACTCCCTAACCCGGCCGAGGTGAAGGGTGAGTGGGTGGCATGATTACCTTTGGTGAGCAGAGCGGGTGAGGCACGAAGATCAGCTCAGCCGCATGGCAAAAGCAAGATATATAGCGTGGGGTGGGGCAGAGTGGGGCTAGCTAGTGGTGGATTTTCCTATCAGTTCTATGAGAGCATGCTTCACGCAGCCCAGCACTCAAAAACTGCCCTCTGTGTCAGCGCTAGTGAGGTGAGCTGTATTTTAGCTCAGCTGAGGCGCAGCAATCCACTCTGTCATGCGAATCAGCTGAGCTAAAATACAAGGGAATATAGGACAGGAAAGGGTGGGTGTGAGGGGCAGAACCAGCCAGAGGTGCTATTTGCCAGTTCTCAGGACAAAATTTCAGAGAAAATTTTCGCTATTGGTGTGCCAGAACTGGTCTGAACCAGCTTCTGTTTCCTTCTTTATTTACCACTATTTATTTACCACTTCTGTTTCCTTTTCTTCTTCAAGGAGTAGTGCGGGAAGAAAATACAGACATTAGTTTTAGGACATTTGAGATTCTTTGCAGGATACCCGAACAAACAATATTGGACTTATATTGGATAAATAAAATACAACGAAAGGAAAGGATAAAATTATTCTTGGATATATCTAGACTACTTTGGGGAATATAATTATGTAGCAAAAATATATATTTTCATTTGCTAAAAATCTGCTCAAATTGAAAGAGAAATCAGATATAGATACATTTTCTGAACAACACTGAAGAAGTCAACTTGAACAAACACTTAAAATTATTTTGGGTCGGAGTTTTTGCCCCAAAACTGTGCTTTTAAACAAATACAAAAAATTGGTCTTCTTTAATAGAGAATACAAGGGAAGGTTTTGCACATTGCTATTACAAATATGATTCCAAATTTGGTCACTTCCAGATGGGATATTTGTGGCAGTTTGAATTCAGCTCCAGATCCATTCTCACAATTTTGTCAGAATCAGTTAGTGGACTCAACATACGACTAAATCTGCTGTGATTTATGTGAAACAACAACTATCTGTAGTCTTTCCAACACATCTTTTCTGCATTATATCTTTTGAAATTATCTTACGTAGTGAGCAGTTCATAAGCAAGATCAATTTCTTGGCTGAAGAATCCTCTTACAAGAAGTTTTGGTCATTTAGATGCATATTAAATTCTTTAAGAATAAAGCTGAGGAAAAATATATAAACTGCCTCCTGTGACAAAGACTTGCAGAAGGTTCCAATCAGTTTTCATGCAAATTTTTTTGTATCCCCCAAACTTTTCAGTGTCTGAATATGATTTCTGAAATCCTTACTGTTAGAGAGTTTGTGCTTCGTATTAAAAACAATTGTACTGTATGGTGGTGGATTCAAAAAGATTGATGAACTTATTTTTGATATATGTAGGGTTCTGTAGGCTTTTTGTATGGCAAATGTACAAGATGATATGAAGAGTCTTGAAAAGTGGTTTAGGTTGTCACCTCAATGTCCTGGCAATCCCAAATGTTAACCTTGCCCCGTTAGTTTATTCCGAGGCTTCCATGGTTTTGTCAGCCTTAGCACAATGTTAGCAACTACAAAGACTGCAAAGAGAGTCAGGATAAGGCGCATTATGGTGGCAATTCTTTATTATCATTACAATGCCTGGGCTCTCCTGCTAAAGCTCCCTTTTGTATAGAGGCATATAATATAATTGGAAATAATAAGAGACACCTGATAAAAAAGGTTTAAACATGATTTTTTGTAAGGTGTAAACATGATTTTTGCCTATACAGGTAGTCCTTGACTTATGACCTCAATTGAGCCCAAAATTTCTGTTAAACATTCGTTAAGTGAATTTGCTCCATTTTATAATGTTTCTTACCCCAGTTGTTAAGTGAATCACTGCAGTTGTTAAGTTAATAATGCAGTTGTTAAGTGAATCTGGTTTCCTCATTGACTTTGCTTGTCAGAAATTCTGAATTTGATTACATGATCATAAGGATGCTGCAATAGTATAAGTGAAAAATGGTCATAAGTCAATTTTTTTAGTGCCGTTGAAACTTTGAACTATCACTAAATGAACTGTTGTAAGCTGAAGACTATCTGTATTGATAATATGCAACATTTTTAAATTGACTGAGAAATGAATAGAGCTTTTAGATCATTCTTCCTTCCTTTGGAAGATTACTATGCTTTAAATTACTGCACTGAAATCAAGCAGCCAAAAAGCCTGTTAGCCACGGTGAGTTTTCTTTGCACTACAAAGGGAGATGAAGCCTTAGGCAAGACATTCCAGATGGTGGACCAGCTGCAGTCAGTATTCTGTTCCAGAGGCATTGCCATTCGAATGAAGGAGGTAATAGGAAAAATTCTCTGATGAACTTGTTTATGATACAGTAGATGAAATAATTCCAGATACACAAAAAGTTTGGTGCTTTGAATCATTTCAACTCCTTTGTGTTGAAGGCAGAATATAAAGTAGATCAGTTCAATATCCCAGAATTTGATAGACGCTAACATAAGGTAGAGCAATCTAGAAATCTATTGTGTAAAAGAAAAAAAAATACAAGCTTTAAAATTCAACTTCTACATTGGCAATATATCTAAATGTACATCTAGAGTTCTGTATATCCTATTGTAAGTGTAAGCTTACAAGGAGCTATTATAATTTCCCAAGAAAATTAATAGTGATGTCCTGGAAATTTTGAATGAAAGAAATTGGGAAATATTAGACATATCCTTAATCCTGGAAAACTCTTTCATTTGCTTCCAATTAAAGTAGCAGCTTTGACCAGGTTCATATCTGGTGGAAGGCTAAGTGACAAATGATGATTGATGGTAAATGGTGTAGATGTTGAAATGGCTTGTCCTGTTAGTGTCTTTGTGGGATATGATTTTAGTTTTTTAAAAAGAATGAAGTAGGAAAAGCAAGAAAATAACTGCAAATGCTGTAGAAGCCAGAAACTTAGGCTGTGAGAAAATACCTATCACCAACTTATCTTAAAATAGCATTTTTTATGCTTGATTGTGTCATGTTCATCCTTCATGCAAACATCGAATGATACTTTTCCATTTAAGCAGCGATGGGGCATTTGAAGAGTGTAAAAAGAAAAATTGCTTGGATTTTTTTTGAAATTGGAGTGGATAGAAATATTTTGAGATGAATTTCTTAATCTTTCAATTACATAAGACCAATTACTTTGGGAGGAGAAGGGGAATCTTGAGACTGAAGTGTGGAGGTTAGGAGAATTAAGTCAGAAGTGTCCTTCAAAGCAGAAATAGGGGGCTGATCTATCAGAATAGTGGCTGTATCCTCTTGCTTTGAGAATGAAATGATAATGAAGCTTTTTACCATTGTTTGCCTCACAGGATGAAGAAAATAGTTAAACAGAGGCTGGATACACCTTTCCTTTTTACTAAGGGAATTTATATCATCCAATGAAATGGAAAGAACTTTCCATTTGATTGGAAAGTTTGCAAGATTGGAATGTCTCACAAACAACACACACAGTGATGACTGTGGGCTGTGTGTGTGTCTAAGCCTAACTCTGATGGAGTCAGATGGAGCATTGTGATACAAGTTGTCTTTTTGAACATGGATGTGATTTCCATATGAACAAAAGGAATAAGGCTTGCATCGCAAAACTCTCATTGTCATGACCCTGTCAGAGTCTGAATCTGAAGAGGAAGACGAACAGCTGGCAGGGAGTGGGAGTGTGGCTCCATTGTCTGTAGAGGAGGCTGGGGAAGGGCAAAGTTTGGCTGGGCAGAGCAGGAGAGATGTAGAACAAGGGAGAGGGAATTCAGAGGAAGACCCAGGTCCACCCCCTCTTTATCCGAGGGCACGCAGGGACGAACGGAGAAGAGAGCAATGTGGGTTGCATGGCTCACAGGGGAGGAAAGGGCCCTGGATTTCCTTCATTAGCCACACCTGGGAAAAAAGTTTAAGAGACATGCAGTCTGTGCGTGCGGCTGCTGCTGGGAGCAAATGTAACTTTATCTTGTGTTGACTTTGTTTATCTGTGTTCCTGACGTCTTCCCAACTGTGTGAGTTTTGCTGTGCCTTCAAGTCTGGAATTCTTGCTCCTGCCATGCCATTACTTCAGTTTGGCTTGATTGGACTTAAAGTTACAGTTTTTGTTGACCAAGTTTTGGACTTGATTCTCTGCAGTTAAAGGCTGTTCCTGGGAGAGTTTTTCTCTAGCCAGAAGATAACCTGGACATTGGGGGAAAAGTTGGACCTATTAAAGGACTCTTATTGACTATCTGACTGTGTTGACTTTGTGCCATGCCCCAGGTCATCACAGTCATCTTGCTGATTTAGACACACACAAAATCCACAGACACTGCTGATCTTAAATATCAGGGTCTTCAGCAGCCCCTGATATTCATTCTTTATTTTTGAACTGGACCTGAATTGTTTCACACCAAATATATCTTCCAAGGGGTTTAAGCACATGGCCACACTAGAAAGACCTTTTATCTATCTTGACTGGACAACAAACAGAAGGGTGCATGGAGGAACAATGTGAATCAGTAGAAAAGAGCATCAAATCGGAGGTAGTTACACCTGGAAAACATTTTCTATTATTTGGAGTCTTTGCTTTGTTGTTGCCTTGACATGGCCCTTACCAGATACTTAACCAACGGGCAGTCTTCTGTCGAACGATTCCCAATCAGCTTTAAATCCCACTTCTCAGGGAGCAATTTTCATCATGTGGTGCTTGGAATTTATTTCAATGGCCGATATGGATCACTGGGCATGAGCCGAAGGTCAGAGTTGATGGACAAGCCCTTAATCTACCGAACTCTGAGTGACCTCATCTTTGAATTTGAAGACTCCTATAAAAAGTATTTACACTCGGTTAAAAAAGTGAAGATTGGATTGTATGTCCCTCATGAGCCTCACAGTTTTCAGCCCATCGAATGGAAGCAGTTGGTGCTTAATATGTCAAAGATGATGCGGACAGAGATAAGGAAGGAGTTGGAGAAATATGCCAGGGACATGAGGATGAAGGTATGTACTGTTTCTGTGACATTTTGAAAGTGGCAGAAGCTTAGTTCTCACAAATGGTTCTCGGGTGAAAATGGGAAACTCTTCTGCTTGGGAAGGTTGTAGATAAGGCAAGTTCCTGTGTCATTTGGCTGATTTCATCCAAGATCAATGAATATGGCCTGATCTACCTGGCTACTTTGCCATACTCCCATCCCATCCGGGAGCTGGTAGTATCTTATTGTATGCCCAGAATAGATCTGTGCTGTTCTGCGTTCCATTCAGCACTCATGCACAATGTTCAAAGAGATTTAGGCATTTTCTTCACTAAAATTCCAGCCCTGACCATTGTCCTCTGGTATGTGGGGGAAGGGGGAATCCTCCAGCTGGCAATACACCCTCTGGTTATGCCCTACACTTTTTTCTCCAGTTCCATTGATTCTTACCTGAATTTTTTTCCTGTTAGCACTTGAAACTATCAATTGAGCAAAAGTACAAGAAAGGCCTTTTTTAAAAAAATTATTGGCTGTCCCCTTAAAAGTTGTCTGGATTTATAACAACTAAGATGCAGCCAGTGGATAAATAACTGCTGCACTGCTGGATTTTGAAACCAGGGTTCCCTGTGGGCAACACTTTCGCTTGAATGCATTAAGCCAAGCATGGCCCTGTCAGTTTGAAAGCTCCAATTTCTGGAGGAAATTATGCCAGATATTTTGACCTTGTAACTATTGCTTTCCAAAATAAGTTTGCATGTGTGAGTCCTGCAACATTTAGCAAGCTGTACTCCCTGAGTTTGCTCAATTCTTGTTGAATTGTTTTGAGTTTTTGATTTCTGCAATCTTAGAGTACTCTGAAGCTTTGCTTTTTTGTATTGATTGTGTTTCAGAGAATGATTTCATTATTAGTTATGCTTGTGTATAGTCATATATCTAAATCTATGGATTGAGAAGATTTTTCTGTGCAGGTTGATTTCCCACAATATTTTATATCTTTGACAGCAAAGCAGTGGTATTATTTCTTAGATATATTACCCTTTGCAGTAGTGGGGTTTCTTCTAAGGTACATGTTTATACTTAAGAGATTTATGCACTTCTTTGCATGTCTCCATTCTTTGTCTCTTTGGAGTCTAATTTCCTACCATGGCCCTGCCTTCCAGCCCGTAGAATGCAGACCATAGCAATTGAGAATGACTCAGCAAGTACATTCACCCTTTTTATAGGCAAATCCAGTGGGTTGTGGGATGGCAGGTCTATGTGTAGGTGTGTATCTACTGTATGTCTATACTCTCTTCAAGAATATTTGTTTAATGCTAAACAAATTATTCTAAGTAATTCTATATTGATTTAGCATGTGGCTCCCATAAATATTTTCTTCTGACAATCAGTTAATGGAATCAATGCAAAGTTGAACTTTTGGCTTTCAAACTTTACAGAATTTTTGCTTTTATATCTGGGACAATAACACTGTGGCATACAGATTATAGAGTTGAGTAACAGTCTTTCTAATTTATTGACGATTAACTTTCTTAGCCAAGAGGCTAATTTCTACACTTCTGTTCCCATATACGAGTACTTCTTCACTTACAATCCTTCATTTAGTGACTATCCAAAGTTACAATGGCACTAAAAAGTGACTTGCAATAAGTCCTCACAGTTACAATCATTGCAGCATTCCCATGGGTATGTTATTAAAATTTCAGTCCTTGGCCACTGGCATGTATTTAAGGCAATTGCAGTGTCCTAGGGTCATGTGATTGCCATTTGCAGCTTCCCAGCTGTCTTCTGGCAAGCAGTCAGTGGGGATGCTGATTTGCTTAACACCATGACAAAATAAGCCATAATATTGGACACATCTCACTTAAAAACCACCATGCTTAACAACAAAAGTTTGATTCTGGTTGTGGTCATAAGTCATGGACTACTTACGTAATAATTTGGAATAAAAAATTATGTGAGAAAAATGATTTTTTTCTCAATAATGATGGATTACTAGGAGGTTATTTTAGGAACAGTTTCCAAGGGATAAATATATATTACTGGCATCATTTCCTAACATTTTCAGGAGATAGTAAAAATAAATTCCTGGTAGCTCACAGATACTGGGTTTCTATTTCTTTTCCATTTGCTTTTCAGTCAATGCTTTGAACATGAAAGATCTCAAGAAAAAAACAATCCTGTGATACTTCAGGCAAGACTGGAAAAACACTAAGCGCAGAAGCCCTAGAGAACTGTAACAAGTCAATGTGGATCAGGGACTGGCAATTTGCTGTCCTCAAATGTTATGTCCATCAAATTGTGTCAGTCTGGAGCCCAAAAGTTCATCAGCACAAGAATGTGGGAGTGTGTTTCAAAAAGCAAACAAAGAAATAAAAAATATTTGAAAGGGAGCTTTACATCCGACATTCTGAGCCAGCTGAATCAACCATTGGACATGATCAAAGGCAGTGTTTTTCAACCTTGGCTACTTTAAGATGTGTGACATGCTGGCGAGGAATTCTGGGAGTCCACATGTCTTAAAGCTCCTACAGTTGAGAAATCCTGGTCTAAGATTGTTATCCATTTATTTAATAAAAAAGTGAAAAGCATAATGCAAATTCTACATATTTGTAGCAGAGAAATCATTATATACCTTTTATGACTTATTAAAATATAAAAATTTTGTGAAAGCCAGCTATTATGAATAAATACATCTGGAAATAAAATCATTTTTCTCTTTCAAGATTTTAAAGCCTGCAAGTGCCCATTCTCCAGTCAAGCAGAGATCCCGAGGAAAGTCCTTGTCCCCTCGACGAAGACAAGCCAGCCCTCAGAGGCGGACCTGTCGAAGAGACAAATCGTGAGTGTTGCGATTCCGAGTGATTCTGTGACATGATGAGATATGGGTAGTATGGTCTAGGTCTTCAGAGTCTGTGTCTGCATATATCAATATCAGTGTTCTTTGGAAATTTGTGTTTTTTAAAAAATAATCAAGATCAGTAATGTTGGAACTACCTTCCTTGGAGAACAACACGTTTACCATAATTAATTTTATTTCTTGCTTTTATTTTTTGTTTATCTGCCATGATGGAATTTGTGCTAGCACATGTAGATTTCCCAAATAATGTATGTGTGTGTGCGTTCATGCTTATTTCCATATGTATTTCATAGAGATGATAGAAATAGAATATATTGTTTCCAGATGTTTGATATAAAACAGTTTAAGTAAGTTACTATGGTGTGTATTTTCAGTCAAGCCTTTGGATATCAAATCTCTCTATAATCTACAACTGTGAGAATGGAAAACTGGGTGGGAGGTAGCTTTGCATTTCCTAGCTGATGTTTGGGCAGTTTGCTGCAAATCAGGAGTGGTTTCTGGCTGCCAGACATAATTTCCTACTGCTTCCAGTGAAACTATGAGTCAGTAAAATGACTCCATGTACTTAAAAGAAGGTTGTGAAACAAGCTAGGAGTTATTTCAAAGTTTGCTAGTCTATGTAGAAAAGCATCCTTGAGGAAAGGAATTGTTTAAGTTAAAATGAAGAGTATCAGTGGCCATGGGATGCTGACAAATGATTGGATAGGAAACAGAAAACCCGACTGAGGAGGTATGGAATGGAATGGGATCCTGAAAAGCCAGATCTCCATCTTGTAACATGAAACTTATATATTATTCTCTGATGACAATCAAATGGAGAGACTATTGAAAAATCTTAAAGCAGAAGGTATTAAGAAAGTTGGGAGAATGAACAGAATAATTAGCCTGATTAGAGGCTGTTGGGAATAAGGAATGGAGTGTAGTGTAGTATCCAGAAGAACATAGACTGTCTGTCTAGAACATCAATACCGAATGTTTCCTTGCTGTATAAAACAGGCTGTTAGAATTAGGAAAGGCTGGGCCAAGACTGAGATGGGCTTTTGTATGAAAGAATTGTGCATTTGGTTCTGGTGCTGAAAACAAACCACTCATGAGCTCAAGAGATATGCTTCTTTAATTTCAAGAGCATACTCTTGCAACTTCCAAGAGCCAATTACTTGTTGTTAGATCTGAGGTTTCCAGTAAAAAAGTTAAATCTACAAACAGAAATCTAGCCATACTTGTTATACGATGCACAGTTAGTCAGTAGATAAAAATCTGAGAGGCCAAGTAAGCTCCACTGGAAATGAAATGCATGCTCCGTATTTTGGTCAGATTTGTCAGAGTTGCATTTTCCAGCCTCTTCAACTTTAAGATGTGTAGCTTCAATTCCCAGAATTTCCTGTGTTAGCTAGAGAATTTTGGGAATTGAAATCCACACATCTTGTTGATGACATCAAGTTGATGATGCTGAGAAAAAACTGGTATAGAGACAGTGATTTCAGGATAAATTATTTATGGAAGCTACCTGCAACTAGGTACCCTCCATCTAAAATTCCCATTATCTTCAGATGGCATGGCCTTTTCCCTGACTGGGAAAGTCCACCTTTGGGTTCATCAACAAATACATAATGAAAATGGTACTTAAAGATAGAAATGTAGAAAATGAAGATCAGCCATATACTTTTTAATATATTTGCAAATGGAAAATGTAATTAAATTGCCAAAATAAGTTGACATTAGTGCTGTAATGCTAAGTAACTTGAATGGAACATGCAAAATTGAAGAAGAGAATTGTTGAAATGTAGTCAATATTTTAAAATATATATCTTAGCAGATTTTGCTTTTTCAATCTTTTTAGGCAGAAACTGAGTCCTATTCGGCTATCAGGAGTCTTCAGGTATCAATTGAATGTTCTTTCGTAGTGATAGTATTCTGAAGTTTGGAAAATAAATTATAAATTGATTGACCAAACTTTATTTCTAAATGAAAAATACTAGACATGTCTAGAAATTGCAGTGCTGGATTGGATAGTATTTATCACAATAATTTCCTTTAAGGATTTTTTTTCTCCCATGAACTCCTCCTTGGACATTATAGGTAGGTACATCTGTCAATATTTCTTGAAGCATCATGACTGTAGTATAAGTAAATAGCTATACAGTTATCATTAGATGTATAGATGAAGGTTTCCATGAAGATCCTTAAATTGCAGCTGGGGTGGGCAAAAGTAAAGTGCCCATGCTTATAGGGCTTAGGCCTGCCAATATTTCAGCTGCCAAACTTTTTAAGTAAAACCTTTTTCAAATAAAAGAAAAGCAGAATGTCATTCCCTACCATTATAGGAATGCTGAGGATCACAAGACATTCTTTAAAAAATGTTAATGGTGAATTGGTCCCTTTGGAAATAAACCCATCTGTCCAGGAAAAAAGAAACGACAAGAGTAAACTAGTGTGACTGAGAGCAGAGCAGGGATATCATTCACCATTGGCAGCCATGTTGTCAATAGACAAACCCTTGTATGGCAGCCATTTTGTGTGAATATCCAGAAAACATTTCCTGAATTCCAAATCTGTCCCTAAAATCAAAGAGTAGCCAGTCTCTGGAATAAAACAGTGAAAAGTTAAGGCCGTGTCACACTGCACCAACAGATGCAAAGAGAATGTAAAACGGACAAAAAAGCTTTCCATCCGTTCGAAAACGCGATGTACTCACTGCCTCCATTTTGCTTCCTCTCTATCTCTGTCCAGTCATCCCGTTTCATGGAGTTTCATCCGTCCAAAAGTTTTGGGCTTTGCACTCAACACTCTGTTCGGCGGAACAATGTATTATCCAGTGTCGTCCATTCTGGCATCCCTACGCATCCGCTACGCTCCGCCTTATCCTAGTCCGCGAGGCGATCCGCGCATGCAACTCCATTCCGCTCGGACTCAGGGGAGAAGCGAACGGACGCAGAAAGTAGCACAGAACGATACCTAGCGGATGCAACACGGAACAAGCGTTTAAATGGAAAAATCAGCAAACGCTTCTCGAGATATTGACATCTCAGGGAAATACCAAGGATGCAGTATGCCTGAGTAGAGGATGCAAAGGGGACACATCTACTGCCATAAAAAGGGGAGCAACTCGGTCTTGCATCTCACTATTTCAGACCCAGCGCCCAGCTGTGCAGACCTCATGCAGCCTTCAATCTGACTCTTTGCAATTCCACGCATCCAATCATGATCCACCGGGATGCGACAAATCCTTTCGGCAGCAACATTCCTTCTGCAACACTCGAAACCAATCTACAGTCTCTTGTGACAGTACTACGGAGGAAAGAAGGAGCACCCAAAAAGGTCTGGGCACAGATGGTTTAGCCAGAAGGACACTAGTATGTACTTCTACGACAAGTGATGGTGGAGCTCAAGGAGCGAAGACCCATCGGGCGTTCCAGAACTCATGAATATTGAGGCCCCTCCTTAGGGACCCCATAGATATTGAATTTGAACTTATGTTGCACAACCTAGGACACCAGGTTGACCAAGAACAAACACCAACTTCCCGACACCATGGAACCTGGGCTCAAGGTGACACTCACTTCAGAGCCACTGTCCTCAGGAGCACCTACCAGGATCATGCAGACGTGAGAGAGGATGCCACCCAGCACCATCAGCCTTTGATTGTCAGAGCATTGTGTGTGCAGGCCGCATCGAAGAATACAAGGAGCGCTCTCCAGTACCCCTCCACTGTAGCGAGAGGATGGAAATGTTGCAGAGCAGTGGTTATTGAGAAGTGGAACTTCCCCACACCGTTGGAGCCATCGATGGGAAGCACGTGCTGCAAAGCTCAGCCAACTCAGGTGTCCCACTTATCTACAACTGCCCAAGGCTTCTCAGCATCATTCCCCTCGCCATGGTCGATTGTGCATTACCAAGTCATGACATCGATGCTTCAGGCACAGCTCATCTTCAGATTTGCCCAGGTATACAATGCCAGTCACCTCAAAGGAGGGCTGGAAAGCAACCTCATGGTGGGCTCCCCAGATTCCAGACCCGCTGACCCAAACGACACGCAAGATTGCCCTACTTCATCGTGGGATGACGCCTTCTCCCTAACAACCTACCCATGAAGCCTATCACCCTCCAAATACCTGCACTGTGAAGAGAGATCTATTAACTGTCAGGCTGTCCGGCAAGAGGGTGCGGGAGAACGCCTTTGGCATCCTGGCAACAAGTTCCAGTACTTCGAAGCAACATTGCGCATTCGCCCAAGACCATGAGGAGATCCGTGGAGCTTGCTGCATCCTGGCACAAATCTCATGCGCACCCGCTTACCAGACTTGAGAAGCAGGCTTGTGGACCTTCAGCAAGCAATGGACATGAGCCTTAGAACGGAAGCAAGGAGCGAAACTTTTTTACACATCTGAGGTGTCAAGGGCCCACAGAGCCTCACGTGAGCGAATAAGCAGCGACACCTCCTGGAAACTACTGTGCAACTCCCCAGCTGGAGCGTGGCAGTGGCAAGACCAGGATGTAGATGCTTAAAAGGTGTTCCTTCAGCCTGTCTCTCACACGGATGAGATTCGACCATTGTATGTTGTTGGTTGGCCTACAATAACAGGGCGTTTAATAAAGAGTTGTGTTTGTGTTCAAATGTTGTGGATCATATGCTTACATTTGGTCAATTGATAATGAAGGGCACATAGTGGCAATTAGGGGGTGGACATCCAGTCCCACTATGCTTGCACTGAGGTTTATCTATCCCACAAGTATTACCATCCCATAGGTAGTCCCTCCCATCCCACAGCTATCTTAACCATCCCACAGGTATCCCTGCCCATCCCCAGGTATCCCTTCCCATCCCACGCTATCTGTAATCCTATCCCACATGTATCCCTTCCATCCCGCATATCTAACCCATCCCACAAGCTATCTCAACCCCATCCCAACAGGTTATCCCTGCCCATCCACACAAGCTAATCTTAACCCATCCCACAGCTATCTACCTCCCACAGGTATCCCTGCCCATCCCAAGCTATCTTAACCCATCGCCACAGGTATCCCTGCCCATCCACAGTATCTTAACCCCATCCCAGCGCTCTTAACCATCCCACGCTATTCTTAACTATCCCACAGGTACCTTTCCACCCACAGCTATCTTAACCCATCCATTCCCTGCCATCCCACAGTACCCTTCCCATCCCACAGCTATCTTAACCATCTCAACAGTATCCCCTGCCATCCCACAGCTATCTAACCCATCCCACAGTGTATCCCTGCCATTCCACAGGTATCCCTGCCCATCCACAGCGTATCTTATGTCCATCACAACATGCAAAGCTAAAACCATTCTAAAGTTTCACAAGACTTTTTGACAAAAATAAATGAAGTAAGGTTGTGAAACAAAGATAACTTATTAATAACAAACTGTAAAAACAAAATGACCCAAGCCAATGATCCAAATAAAGTACAATATCCAGGCAGCCAGTCATCTGCACTCCTCTTGGTCACTCGAGGGTGTGGCCCGTCTAGAGTGTGGCGGTGGCAGGTGCTGTGGAGTGGGTGCTGCTCAGTGCTTGGTCTAGTCTGTGCTGGAGTGCCTGCCCCGAGAGGCAACAGGGTACGGTGTGTTGACGAAGTCTCGGAGACTGGCTCAGCCCGCGTGCTGAGGAGGTCCTTCCTCCATGCCATCGGGTTGGTCAGCCCAGTACTGAGCAGATGTACTGAGGCCGGGTTGCTGTGGTGGAGCGAAGGCAGTATGTGTAGGGCTGTCTGCTTGCAGCGGGGTGAGGACTGGTGTGGGTGCATCATTGACGTGGCTGGCAGTCGCTTTGTCGTGGGTTGTCACCCGATGCTTCCTGGTATGTGGGAAGGGCTGCTTCTGTGCTGCTGACTCGAAGTAGCTGTTAGGCCCTGGTAGGTGAGGACTGTGGGAAGCTTTGGTTATGGAAGGACATTCAACCTGGGTGAGGAGCAGACCTGGACTGGGTGGGAAGCAGGTGCCTTGGATCTGGAGCGCGTTGTTAAGCAGCGTCGATGATCTCTCTCTTCACACCTGGTACTGGGGATCCGCCATCTCCTTGAGGGTGGTGACTAATGTGAGGAAGGCTTGCGGTTGGAGAGGAGATTCGGATGGACATCTGAGAGGAGACCTATGCTGTGCGGATGGCCTGATCTTCCACCAGGACCTTGTGGCTTGCCCTCCTGCTGTCTGGCTTTTGCCTTACTGTTGGAGCGGAGTGTGGGTGGATCCTGGCTCGGCGGCGTTGGACTCAATGTCTCCTCTCTCCCACCGCACCAGGGATCCTCATCGCTCTCCACCACGCTTCTCACCACCTGCCTGGGGTTTTCCGCCGTGGCACGCTCCACAGAACCTGGCTGGAGACGGGACGACTCTCGGTGGTAGAGGATGGGTCGCAGCAGGCTTTCGGAGGGAGAGGGTAGACAGATGGCTCTGTGCTCCTTGTGGCGGACCTCCCCCAGAAGCTGCACTTCCATTACATAGTTCTCTCTGTTCGTCAGCTGTAACCAGGCCTGAGCCAGATTTTTTTAGGTGCAGTTTCCGTACCAGGTGTGCATGTGCTTCCACCAGCTCCGAGGACACATCAGATGTGTAGCCCAGACTCTCCACCTCTCTTCCAAGCAGGCCTGCTTCGCTTGGTGTCCCTTCAGCCGGTGTCCCTGTCCGCCACACGATAGTCTTCTCTCTCAGCCTTCTCCCAGCCACCTCATTCCTCTGTTCCTCTCTCAATGAGCTATTGCCTCCTCTCCCGTCCCTGCATACTCCTCGTTCCTCCCTTTGGCCAGACCAATGGGCCCTCATGCAGGGGGGCTTCAGGCTGTTGTTAGGGCATGCTCCTCCACATCAACACTCAGCAGCCAGCAAGCAGCGGCATCACCAGCAGATCATAATCAAGCATTCAGTCTCAGCATAATCACCAGCATGACTTCATCTCTCTCTTGTC
>BHFT01045657.1:0-15217 GCA_004320025.1 Laticauda laticaudata | reverse complement strand
AGATTCCTTACTAACCAATCACTGTCGTGCGTCTCGGCCAATCACAGTGCAGTTCGTTTCAGCCAATCAGGTATTACAAGAATGTTAATATGTAACACTGACTGTTAGGAAATTTCTCTTTACTGCATTTCTACGTTGGGTCTCTCTTTGATAAGTTTCCACTAGTTACTTCTCACCCTACCCTTTGAGGTACTGATGGCTTTTGGACCGAGTTGTGCAAAGCACAAATGTTTGCATTCAAAGAATAACTTCATTTGCACACATTTGCCCTTCCACTCCCCAATCCCTCAAAAGTTGCCTGACTACAATTCACAGTCTACTTAGCTCTTGCTAACCAGAAATGCTGAGCAGTGAAAATAACTGCCCTGCCTGTAACTGATCCAAATCCTTTAGCAAAACAATCACCAGCACCACAAAAGGCAAAACTCTGCATTAAAGGAAAGCAAAATAAATGACTTGAGTCTGCCTCCACCTCCACTCCTACGTCCTCATTTTGCCTGTTGTTTATTTGCCTGGCTGCAAAATAACCCAGTGGTTTCTATGGGAGGGAGGAGAGAGACACAAAGCTACCATGCCACCTTTCTTTTTGGAAGACCTGCTTCTGCTGCTTGGAAATATGAGTGGGAGGCCAGGCAAAGCAGGAACTACAAAAACGAGTAATTGAATTGCCCTACAAGATTTAGCAGAGTCTGATTGTCTCCAGAACAAACTAATTTTACAGTGTTTGATACCACTGACAATTAAGGAGAATGGTGTTGGCTTCACAAGGGCCATCTAATCTAACTTCCCTTGCTCAGTTCAAAATACATTAACCCATTTTTTTCCTTCCTTGGAAACTTTTTAAGAGGAGTTGGACTCCAAATCCCAAAATCCCACGCCAATCCTAAAGATAGTCCCTTCTCTGCCTCTATTTGAAGCACAGTAAGGGAAATCCATTTCTGCACAGGGCAGAAAGCTCCAGATAATTCTTAATGTGAGGCCCTTGGTGCTGTCTGAGTTTGGTTGTTTTCTTGCAGATGTTTTCATTATCCAACTAGAGACCAAATTCCACTCCTTTCTGGCATTGATTAGGTTACCTAGTTGGGTAATGAAGTATCTGCAGGAAAACAACCAAGAACCCACAGTTCTTCCTCTTTCCTCCTTTCCCCTTCCTCCTTCTCCTAAACTCCACTCCCTTCTAGCACTGATGAAGTTACATAGTTGAATAATGAAACACCTAAAAAAAAAAAAAACACCAAGCTCAGAGAGCACCAAAGACCCCACAGTCCAACTCTTAAGCGTCTCTTCTACCAATTGAGTTTTACAGCCAGGACCCAATTTTAGCCAAGCTGGTATCCATGATGGTGTGAAACTCTACCTGTTTTTAAGCATGTTGAAAGATCTTTGACTGTATTGTCAGCCCCACCTTCTTGATTTTTTGGGACCAAGGCTTGGTTTGATGATACCATCACAATCACCATCTTGATTAGGTTGACCATGTGAACATCTCTGCTGGCAAGAAATAAGGAGGAAAAATCCAGCTTCATCTTCAACTTGATAGGCCCAAATCCAATTAATCCTAAAAACAATTCACCTTTGGAGGTCAACTATGATAAGAGGTCTACCTGTGGCATGAAGAGTAAGATGTAGTTTACCTGACAGAGAATATTCTCCCTTGTTACTCTCACTGTCTCGAATAAGAAAGGAGCCGTGGTGATTTGGCGGAGAGAGAAGTAGCTGGTTGGCTTTATTTCTTGTGATTCCATTTATGTACCAGCTGAGAAGAAAAGAGATGAGAGCCGATTAAACTATAAGCCAACCTTTCAGTTGTCTTCAGTACAAGTCATAAAGAAACACATTTCAAACTTCTAAGTCATGTTCAGGGCAGCCCGGAAGTGTTTTTGGCTGTTCCCGATTTTTAAAAAAATTGTTTGAATTTTGTTTAAAAATATTTACACAACACTGGTACACTGGAACATGCCCATGAGGCTTGAGATCTGATGTTTCCAGCATGCTTATCCTTTACATAAACAGTGAAATTCCATCATCTCTGGTAGAACAGTGATTCATTATTTTGGCTTGTCATGCACTGAAATTTATCCGGAACATTTTCAAGTTCAGGAAAAGACCAGTTCTGCTCATACCATCCCCCTGAGACTTTGTCCAGATATTTTCATATTTTACCCATGATTAATTTGATGACTATAATTTAAAAGGTATAGCAATTTCTTATTTGCAATGGTTTTTTTTCCTGGCCCTCAGGTAGGTGAGGGATCCTTGGTGCTCTCTGAGCTTGGTGGTTTTCTTGCAGATGTTTCATTACTTAAATTAAGTAATATCAGTGGTAGGTAATATCACCAGCACTGATGATGTTACCTAGTTTAGGTAATGAAACATTGGCAAGAAAACTGCCAAGCTCAGAGAGTACCAAGGATCCCTCATTTCAACCCTGAGTTACAATCATTCTCCTTTATTGGCATCAAGTATGTGTCACAAAGCTAGATTTGGTGGGAATTGAATTATACAAGATTCAATCTCAGATTTTCTGTTGTAGTTACAATATCACAGCAGAGGTTGGGTGATGTTATAAAAGGCTAAAGACTGTCAGGTCTGACTCCTAATGACTTCTATGGACACATCTTACCAGCAGTCTTAGTATAGCTTTGGAGATCTCCCATCCAAACTTTAGGTAGGTGTGGCTCCACTAATTCAAATGTGCAGGTATATTATAGGTGGTAGCTGGCTCAATAGTAATAATTGTAAGAGGGATCTTGGATTGTCCAGGTGGATAATCACTTAAATAGGAGCCAGCAGTGTGCTGCAGCTGCCAAAAAAGCCAATTCAATCCTATGTTGCATTAACAGAGGGATAGAATCAAGATAATGTGAAGTACTAGTCCTGCTTTATAAAACTTTAGTAAGACCACACCTGGAATACTGCATCCAGTTTTGGTCACAATATTATAACAAAAGATGTTGAGACTTTGGAAAGAGTTCAGAGAAGAGCAACAACGATGATTAGGGAGCTAGAGGTTAAAACATATGAAGAACACTTGCAGGAATTGGGTATGTCTAGTCTAATGAAAAGAAGGGCTGGAGGGGGACAATGCAGCAGTTTTCCAATATTTGAGGTGCTTCCACAAAGAAGAGGGGGTCAACCTATTTTCCAAAGCACTAGTAGGCAAGACTAGAAACAAAGAATGGAAACTAACCAAGGACAAAAGCAACCCAGAACTAAGGACAAACAGAACAATTAATCAGTGGAACAGCTTGCCTCCAGAAATTGTAAGAGCTCTATCACTAGAAGTTTTTGAGAAGAGTTTGGACAACCATTTTTCTGAAATGGTATAGGGTCTCCTGCTTGAGCAGGGGGTTGGACTAGAAGACCTCCAAGGTCCCTTCCAATTATATTGTTCTGTTCTTTTCTGTTCTTACAAGATCCACTAGGAAGCTTCCACCATCTTTGGTGGGTTAAAATGATGATGCTATAAATGCTATTTCTCCCTATAACAAATGGGTGGAAGTGGGGTCAGAACAAAGCATATTCCAATGAGCAATTACAGGCATGGAAAGTTTTAAGCAAGTCTTCTTCATCAAAAGAAAAAG
Source organism: Laticauda laticaudata (assembly GCA_004320025.1). Classification (NCBI taxonomy): domain Eukaryota; kingdom Metazoa; phylum Chordata; class Lepidosauria; order Squamata; family Elapidae; genus Laticauda; species Laticauda laticaudata. The sequence continues at coordinate 11,633 of BHFT01045657.1, read as the reverse complement.
AGCTCCAAGATAAGTGTCTAGTCTCAAAACCTCACTGAAATAATTAGCCTTTCTTTTGTTTTAGTTTCCTGCAGGATCAGTCTTGGTTAAAGCTTTTGGTTAAGTAAAAGTGTCTTGACATGTGTTGGAAAGAAAGAACCTCTTCAGTGAGGGCTGAATTTTTATTCTTCCAACTTTCTCACTCTTCCAACTGCAGTTATTGTTATTGTTGTAATTGCTTCCAGCAACACTTCTCCACAATTGATTTTCTTATCCCTTCCAGACCCAAGGCCACTATACAACCAGTAGTGGAATTCAGCCGGTTTGTACTAGTTCATGCAAACCAGTTGTTAAATTACATACACACACACCACTATCAAAGTGGATCCTGGGCGCTGTGCTGCAATGGAGAAACGGGCAATGGAGCAGCTGGCATGAGGNCACACACACCACTATCAAAGTGGATCCTGGGCGCTGTGCTGCAATGGAGAAACGGGCAATGGAGCAGCTGGCATGAGGGAAAGAGGAGGCCGCTTTCCCACTTTCTTCTCCCTGCTCCTCCTCCTTCCCCTGTGCCAGTCACTCCATTGCCTGTTTCTCCATTGCAGCGCAGCACCCAGGGTCCACTTTGATAATGGGAGGTGGATAATTTAATGACCAGTTTACTCAGGGTCAGGCTGGCCATTACAGGAGGCTCGTCCCGCATATGTGGAGAAGCTGGAGGACCGGGATGGGCCGCGCCTCCCACAACAGCCAACCTGACCCTGGGCGAACCTGTTGTTAAATTATTTGTATCCCACCACTGTGTATAACCCATGCTCTGCCCATAGACAGGGTCCCAAGTGGCAAGATGAAAGCCATGACACCCCAAAAGGACAAAGTATTGAAAAAGGTGAACAATTCATCAGTGAAATAGCTTTCCTCCTGGAGTTGTGGGTACCCCATCAGTGGAGGCTTTTAAGAAGAGACTGGACAGCCAATTGTCTGGAATGGTATAGGGTCCCCTGTGCTTGAGCAGGGAGTTGGACTAGAAGATTTCTGAGATCCCTTCCAGCCCGATAGTTCAATGTTTATCTTGACTTTAAAAACAACAACAACAAATATTCAACAAAAGAAATTGCAAAGTAGATTCTGGTTTATCCTGACCATCATTCTCAAGTGGGAACAGGGAAATAGTACCTAGATCATGTGAAGTGCTTTATACTGCACTGGTTAGACCACACTTAGTATCCTGTATCCAGTTCTGGTTGCTGCAATATACAAAAGGTTCAAGACTCTAGAAAGATTGCAGAGAACAGTAACAGAGATAGGGTTCTGGAGGCTTAACTGTACAATTGTCATGCCCTGGTTGGAGTCTGATTCTGAGGGGGAGATTGAGGAGCTGATAGGGAGTGGGAGTGTGACTCCGGTATCTGTGGAAGAAACAGGGGAAGAGCACAGTCCGGCTGGGCATTCAGAGGAAGACCCAGGGCCAACCACTCTTCATCCTAGGGCACGCAAGAAGGAATGGAGAAGGGAGCAATGTGGCTTATGGGAGAGAAAAAGGCTTTGATCCCTTTCATTAGTTGCAGCTGGGAGAACAGGATATAACAAGGGTGTTTGCACGCAGCACTTTGCTGGAAGCAAAGCGTACATTATTTTTGTCAGGCTTATCTGGGTTTTGGCGTCCTCCCAACTGTGGGTGCTTTGTTATTTTTTGGAAGTCTACAATTTATTATCCTGGCCTGTCATATTAATTATTTCAGCGTAGTTTGTGTTGGTTTTTTTTATTTTGTACTTTATCTGTACTTCGGGTTCAGATTGCATTTCTTCCCTTTGTAGACTGTTTTTGGAAGAGTTTGATCTCCAGCCAAGGATAACTGGACACTGGGGGGCCAAATTGGAGATATTAAAGGGACTTTACCTATTTTTGTGGCTTAGTTGCTTTTGTGCCACACCCTGGGTCATCACAACAATGAACAGTTGCAGGATCTAGGAATGTCTACTCCAATGAAGACAAGGGGTGATATGACAGGAGTCTTCCAATATTGCCCCACCCACCAAGCCACACCCATAGAACCGGTAGTAAAAAAAAATTGAATTGAATCCATTGGAGAGAACAACTTAGAACTAAGGAGAAGTTTCCTAACAGTGAGGACAATTAACCAGTGGAACTACTTGCCTCCAGAAGTTGTGGAAGCTCCATCACTGGAGGTTTTCAAGAAGAGATTGAACAACATTTGTCTGAAATGATGTACAGTCTCGTGCCTGAGCAGGGGATTAGACTAGAAGACCTCCAAGGTCTTTTCCAAGTCTGCTATTCTGTAATTTTGTATGTGGCTTGTGCAACCTTTATGCAAACTCCTGCTTTGTGTCTATGGAAACTCTCAGTCATCCAGGTCATGGTTGTCCTAAAGGTGCTTTCTTCAAGAGGCAACTGGACTTTCTTGTTTTTTCTTTGAAGATGTTTTGCTTCTCATCCAAGAAGCTTCTTCAGCCCTTGACTGGATGGTGGGGAAGTGGAAGGATTTATATGGAGCCACCAAAAAAAGCACCTTTGAGACAATTTACTACTTTGGTATCCAAGTAAATTTCCACTTCCTATTTGCTCTGCCTCTTGTTCTTCAGACCCATAAAACCCCAACCGTTCAAATGTTCTGAATCAAGAGTCTTCAAACTTGGCTTGTGGACTTCAACTCCCAGAATTCCTGAGCTAACATGACTAGAGGAGGAATTCTCGGAGTTGGTCCACAAGTCTTAAAGCCATCAAGTTTGAAGACCCCTGATCGAAACTCTCTTTGCATATTGGAGAGTCTGAAGCTCCTGGGAACAGACTCCTCCCTGTAGTAAGGGTTGCATCATGGATACCCTGAAATAATGAAGGTATGTCAGAAGATCCAGACCAAGTGATTCACACCTCTGTAATCTTCCACCTGGTCCATCAACAGAAAACGGTAAAAGCTTTCCCAGAAGTGAAGGTGATGGAATGAAACATCAAAGGAAGATTATGGAAGCCCCATCAGATCTCCAGCTTGGAGCTATGAAAGTTCTGGAAGAAGGATAGATCTTATAGAAGGGAATGGAAGATGATCTTGGATTGAAGACCTCTCCTCTTTGTTCCATAAATGGGACAGAGGGATCTGAAAACACCATTCTGACCCCACGTTTTTTCTTTAGGTATGTGGGAAACAAAAAATATAGGCTATTGATCTATCAGATTCAACAAGGCCTTTGGATGATAGCAGGCCTCAGAATAAAAAGACATGAACCAAAGTTTTCGATAGGATGATTTCAAAATGTACCAGAACTACTTGTAATCCTGCTGAGCCGTTGCTCATTGTGAGACATGATTTTGCAAAGTATGTAGTTTTATAAATATAGTTGTACAGAGAAGGACGAAACCATGAGAAATAAGGAACTGAGAGTAGCTGGGGGAAGGAGGTTTGAGATATACACAGGTATATGTGAAGACTGCCTGTCTGTAAGTAAGAACAAGGAAGTAAGTTGTGAAATGTGTGCAGAAAAGTATAAAAAGAATGTCTTGGGATGTATTCAGGGCCACTGGCCATGGCTACTCCTTGCCAGATTCAGCCATGTCCATTGTTCAGACCCAGGCTTTGTCAAACGTAATTAATCACAAACTTGTTTTAAAAGCAAAATCTATTTTATTGCAACACTGGGAATTGTTTTCATTCCCAGCCCAAACTAATCTAAAACAGTCCCCCAAAATAAGCACACACCTTTCAGTGCTGTGGAATGCTGCCAAAAACAGAAGTATCCAAGTAATTATAACAGAAACCAACCGAAGTATAAGAAAAAAACCAACTAAATACACAGAGCACGAGGATGACTTGGAACCGATCGAACTCCTTTGGTTCCTGCAAACTTTTATCCCTTATGGGAGGGGCAGTGACCTCCCAGCCTTACTTCTGAGTCGGCCCTTTTGTTTCAGCTGCTCTCGCCTTCTAGCAGCTCTGCACACATGCGCACTGGGAACAGGCTCCCCTTGTTCCTCTGCCTTGCTGCTGCCAGAATCTGAAAGCAGCACCCCACTCCCAGATGGTCCTGGCCCCATCCCTACATTGGATGCAGGACCCTCATCCAAGTCCTCTCAAGACTCCCTGACTGGTCCCCTTTCTTCCTCATTGTCTGATTCCGCTGCCGTCTGCACCGGTTGCCGGTGAACCACATTGCAATGAGTTATTGATGTAAGTTGTGTTATGATGGCTATTCATGTTCCAAATTGCTCATGAAAGAAAACCTCTGAATCTTGAAAAAAGAATTGTTTTTTGTATTGCTGTTTCCTGTTCCTCTTTATTGGGATATTTTTTTATAACAAGTAGAACAAGCCAAGCCAGCCAGAAGATGTTAGTACCACTTTATAATGCCTCAGTAAGACCACACTTGGAATATTGCATCCAATTTTGGTCCCCACAATATTAAAAAAACGATGTTGAGATTCTAGAAAGACCACAGAGAAGAGCAACAATGATGATTAGGAGTCTGGAGGATGTAACACTACCCTGGGCAGCTTGCAAACAAGTTAGTTGGCATTGTTCCTTCCTCGGGTTTCCTTTTTCTCTGCAATAATTGCCCCATTAGGCCAGCTAACAGAACAGTGAATCAAGAAAACTGTCCAAGAAAGAAAAAAGAGAAAGAAATATTATGGAGCCAATTCATCACTGATATTTAGTTAGTTTACTTTATTGTCATTGCACCTGATACAACAAAATCAAACACCATTTTCAGTGGACATCATGACCATGAAAATAAACACAAACACACATCCTTCACACTCTACACATTTGAATTGAAAACCTCAACACTGCAGCAACACTGCACTATACAGCAGAATTCAAAAGAGCTACTGCCCTGGGATAGAAGCTGTTTTTCAGCCTATTTGTCCTTTCCTTAATTTTTATTATTCTGTTACCGTTCTGCCAGGTGGTAGTAGTTCAAAAAAAAGGGGTGCCCAGGATGAGATAGTTTTTGAGAATGTTTTGAACTTTCTTTAAGCAGCAGGAGCTATAAAGCTCTTCCCAAAGAGGGGGAGGGCAACCAAATCCTCTGGGCAATGACATTAACCCTCTAGTGCTTTCCTATCTGCCCCTGTGCCAATTGGCAACCACTACAGAGGTGCAGTAAGTTAAAATGCTCTCTGTGGTGCCAGCGTAGAAGTCACCAGCAGTTTTTCATTCTGAGAAGTCTCAGGTAGTATAATCTCTACTGCGCCCTTTTACCAGGCTGCAATGTGAGCACCCCAAATCAGGTCCTCTTTTATGTATACACCCAGAAACTTAAAACGCCACTTGTTTCCGCTCAGTCTCAAATTTTAGTATTAATTTATATCCTTCCTTTTCATTCAGATAGCCTTCCCTCCTTTTATTGGTCTCCACAACAAACCCTTAGGGTTAGGAGAGATTAAGAGAAAGAAGAAATGAATAGCAAGAGAGAGAGAGAGAGAGAGAGGCTCAAACCCCTCCAGTCTGTGGCAGAGGGAGGATTAGAATCTGGCACTCTTTGAGACCTGTCCAGGACCTTCACTGCTACACCATATTGATTCTTCCTTTTGCTCTGTCGTGCAATCTGGCCTCCAAATTAAATCGGTGTTTTTCTGATTTGAGCTGCCGCTTCCAGATAGGTTAACTTCAACTTCCAGAATTCTTCTCAGTGGCCATACTGGCTGAAGAATTCTGGAAAATGAAGTCTATACTCCTCCCTCTGGAAATTACCCTGGTGGGAAACCCTTGCTTAAGAAATTTGGAAATGATTTATTAGCTAATTGGATTAGGGAATCCTGGGCAAAATGCCTGGACTGAAACTGTATTTTTGTAGGCTGGAGTATATAGCGTGTCTGGCATAATTTCACCATCTGGATGTGAATTAAGCCTAAGGACACTTATGTTTCTCTTCTGTGCCAGTTGGTTGGCAGGCCTAGTGTGAAGGAATTCTGTGCAAGTCAATGGAAGTAATAAGCTTCTCATTTTATTTAAAGAGATAAACAAGTCAGAAGTGAGAACTTTGCAATCAAGCCAGGATCGTAAGCCATCTTTAACTCATGGTTTCTCATTGGCTTCTATTTCTGGCTTCTCTGGGACTGATTAAGTGCCTTTAAATGATGGTCTATCTGTTAGCCACATCATAGATTTTCTCCATAATAATCTGTTCTTAAACTTGTCCTTCAGGTCTTTTGACAGCATCCAAAGCACCAGAAGGCAGGAGAAGAAACAATGGATGGAAACTAATCAAGGAGAGAAGCAACCTGGAATTAAGGAGAAACTGCCTAACAGTGGGGACAATTAACCAGTGGAACAGCTTGCCACCAGAAGTTGTGGGTGCTTCATCACTGGAGGTTTTGAAGAAGAGACTGTATAGTCTGAAATGGCATATAGGATTTCCTGCTTGGGCAGGGGGCTGGACTAGAAGACTTCCAAGGTCCCTTCCAGCTCTATTCTGATTCTAATTTGGGTAGGCATAGGTACATCATGGCATCTGAATAATTCATCTAAGCATCTTTTAGATGTAACGAGGCTGCAGAACTTGCATTGTTCCTTCTTGTTGTGATGTAGTAAGTTGATTTTCACATAATCTGATGTATGCAAGATGCCTCTGGACTGCAACTCCAGAATCACCTGCCATTTGTAGGGGCCTTCAACATTCCCACTGCATCCAACCTCAAAACAGGTAGTCTTCAATGTATGACCATAATATAGCCTGCCTACCAGGGTTGTAAGTCATGATGGTCTTAAATAGGCTCATCCATGTAACTGCCCCAATCTTATGACCTTTTTCTGCAGCAGGCATGAAGTGAACACCACGGTCAATAAACAAATGCTATAATTGTTACACAAACCAATGGCTCACTAATGGGCTAGTTTTGCAAAAACTGGAAATGAAGGTTGGTTTTCTGACAAAGCTGTTGTAAAACAGTCATGTGACCATGGGAAGCTTCAGACAGCTGTAAATGTGGACTGGTTCCCCAGTACCAGAAATGCAGTCACGTGATTGGAAGTTACTGATTATTGTAACTTCAGAACGGAGTTGTTAGTATCCCTGTGGGGATCCATTATAATTTCAAGTGGTCGCTAAATGAGTGGTTATAAGTCGAGCACTAACTATGCAGAAAACATAAGGTAAAGTTTCCTTGGAGGAGCATTTGACAGTTAGTGATTAATGAATGAATGAATGAATTCTTTATTGGCCAAGTATGATTGGACACACAAGGAATTTGTCTTGGTGCATAGGCTCTCAGTGTACATAAAAGAAAAGATACATTCATCAAGACTCATCAGGTACAACACTTAATGATAGTCATAGGGTACAATAAGCAATCAAATCATACTAGGAAACAGTCAATATAAANTAGGGGAAAAAACTGTCATTGTTCTGGTGTGCAGTGCTCTACAACATCGTTTTGAGGGTAGGAGTTGAAACAGTTTATGTCCAGGATGTGAAGGGTCTGTAAAAATGTTCACAGCCCTCTTTTTGACTCGTGCAGAATATAGGTCCTCAACTGAAGGCAGGTTGGTAGTAATTGTTTTTTCTGCAGTCCTAATTATCCTCTGAAGTCTGTGTCTGTCCTGTTGGGTTGCAGAGCCAAACCAGACAGTGATAGAGGTGCAGATGACAGACTCAGTTGTTCCTCTGTGGAACTGGATCAGCAGCTCCTTGGGAAGTTTGAGCTTCCTGAGTTGGCGCAGAAAAAACATTGTGCTAAAGAGACTAAATCATATGATGAATAGTTAAGGGAAGATAGGTATAAAGATAGCCTATAAAGAGAAGATTAGAGGGATGTGTGACAGTAGTGCTCCAGTATCTCAGGGGCTGCCACAAACAAGAGGGAGTCAAGCACCAAAGCACCTGAAGGCAGGACAAGAAGCAACAGATGGAAACTAATCAAGGAGAGAAGCAACCTGGAACTCGGGAGTCAAAACAAGCCTGAGAACTATGGCAAAAGAGCATCACTAGACTGTAGTCAACAACCAGCCAAACCTTTGTTTATATATCTATGGATGTGCAGATGGTCCTCAACATACAACCACAATTGAGCCCAACATTTTTGTTGCTTAGCAACAAAGAAGTTGTGGGTACTCCAACACTTGAAGTTTTTAAGAAGAGATTGGACAATCATTTGTCTGAAAAGGTATAGGATTTCCTGCCTAAGCAGGGGGTTGGACTAGATAGAAGACCTCCAAGGTCCCTTCCAATTCTGAAGCAACCTGGAACCAAGGAGAAATTTCCAGATTGTTAGAACAATTAATCAGTGGAACTACTCGCTCCAGAAGTTGTGAATGCTCCAACACTGGAAGCTTTTAAGAAGAGATTGGACAGGCACTTGTCCAGAATGGTATAAGAACTCCTGCCGTGAGCAGAGAGTTGGATTAGGAGACCTCCAAGGTCCTTCCCAGCGCTATCATTCTATGTTCCTCTGGGTCATTTTTAGAAGATCCCCAGCTTGGCATTTCCAGGTGGTTTACATCCAAATGCCATTCTAATCCTAATGAGCAGTTTTCAGATCAGCCAAGCTGAAATGCCTATTGCCACCAGCTATGATTCAATGGACCAGGATGCCAAAAATGTCATCTTAGTCAGTGTCCTTTTCCTGAGCTCCCACCAATTGTACAATCTCTTCAACCAATTCTCCAGTGCTCCATACACAAAGAAAACAAATTACAATTTCCTTCCTGGACTCATGTTTTTCAGCACACTCATTGGTAAACATTGTCTGAAAACCACCAAGTTCAGAGAACACCAAGGACCCCACAATCCTCCTCCTCCTCCTCCTCCCAAACCTCACTCCCTTCTAATACTGATGATATTTCCAAGTTGGGTAATGAAACGTTTGCAAGAAAACCACCAAGTTCAGTACCAAGGACCCAACAGTCCTCCTCCTCCTCCTTCTCCTCCCAAACCCCACTCCCTTCTAATACTGATGATATTACCTTGTTGGGTAATGAAACGTTTGCAAGAAAACCACCAAGTTCAGAGAGCACCAAGGACCCCACAGTTCAACCTTGAAATAGATATATTCTCTTCTGCTGGTACTTTCTGGTCTTTTTGACCTCATATCGAAAAGACCTACTGATCTGCTCCTCTACAAAGCAGTTGCTCATCCAGCAAGTTGGAAAAACCCCACAATATTCATTACAATTGCATAACATTAGCCTGCAGCTTCAACCTCAAGCTGTTGACTTCATGTCTCAAAGTACTTTTGGCCCGATGATGGAAATATGACTATTTAGCATATATTTCTTGTTTGTTGAACCTGCAATGCATTCATTTCCTTCTTCCTTGTTATTGCAAGCTACAATTAACCAGATAGTTGGAACGTAGCTCTCATTTGGAAGCAAACTTTTCAGAGCTGAAAACAAGGATTTTGACAGCATTTTTCACCTCATAAATTCATCTATAAGTCTGGAAAAACTTAGTCAGCCACATTCCAACCTACTGATGCACTGCTTGAATTTCCTCATTATTTGTTTTGACTTTAAAAAATGCCTTTGATATCAAATTGTAAATGCAAAGCAATTTACAGACGTGTCCATGTGGATGATGAGTAAGGTGTTTCATTTCAGATGGCTGTATTCTTAATTTTTATTATGATGGTTAAGCCATACAAAGTCAGACTGGAATGAATGAAGAAAACATAGGGAAGAAATGATTAAATGTTATTCTTGATTCCTTTTTTTTTTTAAAGCATGGAAATAACATTCTTTTCAGATTTTAAAAAGTCAGCAGATTTGGGGCTTGTTGTAATGAACCTATTTATATTTCATATGTTTTTGCTTATTAACAGCTGGAAATAAAATTTTAGGAAGTCCAAAACTGGAATGGATTCATTGCTGGAGTGGAAGCATGTTATGTGCCAGGGAATCTTTGGGATCCAGTGGGATCCATGCACAACCCCAGGATGCCACTTTAGGGAATTTTTCTGAGGTTAGAAAAAAAAAGTCACAAAAACAATGCTTAGAGTATGAACACATTTTCTCATGGGGTCCTTGGTGCTCTCTAAGTTTGATTATTGTCTTGCAAACATTTCATTACCCAACTAGATAGCATCATAATGCAGACTCTGCTCCTTTCTACAACTAATGATATTACTTAGTTGGGGAGTGAAATGTTTGCAAGAAGACAACCAAGCTCAGAGAGCACCAAGGATCCCACAATCCTCCTCTTCCTCTTCCTCCTCCTCATCTTTCCCTTCTCTCCACAAACCCAGCTCCCTTCTAGAATTGATGATGTTACCTCGTTGGGTAATGAAATGTCTGCAAGAAAATAACCAAGCCCAGAAAGTACCAAGGATCCCATATCCTCCTGCTCCTGCTCCTCCTTCTCCTCCTCCTCTTTGCAAACCCAACTCCCTTCTAGCATTGATGATGTTACCTAGCTGGGTCGTGAAATGTCTGCAAGAAAACCACCAAACTCAGAGGAGGACTCCACAGTTCATGCCTGAGCAACAAATATCCTCTTCCAAAGTTTTCCTGGACCAGGTATGTCCTGTCCATGATAGGAGCTTTGCCTGATTTTGGACAGGAGAATCCGCCTACGCACCATAGTATCAAAAACCAATTGTAAAAAACAACAGGAAACAAAGTAACTTGTAGAACCAGTGGAAAAACATTTTAATAGAGGAAATGTCCTCCAATGTGGATGACATGGTAACATTTTGCAGATAGTAAGTGACCAAGTGGATCAGAGCTGTGCAAGCTCTGGTGATGCTCCATGGAAATGAAAGCTGGACTTTGAAGAGGCAGAAGAATGGCTTTGAACTTTGGCACTGGAAAAGACTTGTGAGAATGCCATAGACCAGAGGTCTTCAAACTTGGCAACTTTAAGACTTGTGGACTTCAACTCCCAGTATAGCTGGCTGGAGAATCCTGGGAGTCTACAAGTCTTAGTTGCCAAGTTTGGAGACCTCTGCCAAAGGCAGCCAAGAAAATAACAAGAGCTGAAGGGGACATTTGAGATCTTCTAGTCGAGCCCCCTGCACAAGCAGGAGACCTTATACCATTTTGGTCAAATGTTTGTCCAATCTTTTCTTGAAAACCACCAGTGATGAAGCATCCATAACTTTTGGAGGCAAGCTGTTCCAGTAATTAACTCCTCATGGTCAAGAAATTTCTCCTGAGTTCCAGATTGCTTCTCCCCTCCATTAGTTTCCATCCATTGTTTCTTGTCCTGCCTTCTGATGCAAGTTTGGACACTAGGTTGAGCCCCTCAAATATTGGAACCCTGTTATCACGTCACTCCTAATCCTTCTTTTTAGTAGACTGGACATGCCCAGTTCCTGCAACCGTTTTTTGTATGCTTTAGCCTCCAGTCCCCTAATCCTCTTGGTTGCTCTTCTCTGCACTCTTTCCAGAGTCTCAAGATCTCATAACAAATAAACCACCATTAAACAAATCGACCAGAGTTCTTAGTCAAGGCACAAATGACCAGGCTCAAGTGATCCTACTTCAGAAAAATTATGAGAAGACCCAAAGCCTGTGGGGAAGGCTTTGATGTTGGGAAAGCTGAAAGGAAAGAGAAGAGGATGAGCAACAGCCAAATGGAACAATTCAGTTATGGTGATAAAGGGGGCACCATTATAAATCCATCAGGTCATCATGGAGACTATGTCAGTGATGGCTAATCTTTCTGTCATCGTGTGCCAAAGTGTGTGCGTGTGTGCGAAC
>BHFT01045656.1:0-13632 GCA_004320025.1 Laticauda laticaudata | reverse complement strand
CAGCTGGCAGCAACAGCTGATGCCATTTGACAGCTCCTTTTATAGCCGGCTGTCAAACGGCATCAACCAATGGGAGCAGTTCGCGCTCCCGCCAGAAGCGCGGACTGGAGTGAAGACTGTGGATGAACGCAACACTAATTATCTTGCTTGTTCTTCTCTGCACTCTTTCTAGAGTTTCTACATCATTTTTGTACTGTGGTGACCAAAATTGGATGCAGTATTCTGGGTCTTACTAAGGCTTTATGGAATGGTCATGTCCGCCATCTTGATTTTTTTAATCAAGTTGTCTTCCTAACAACCTGGCAACAACAGCTGAATCATGAAATGGACTATTTTGCAGTCTACATCTTTATATTACAAAAATGCTGTACACTGCTATCAGGAACATGAAAATATTGACTCTTGGTTAAAAATAAATCTTTATAATGTGATTGATTAGTTGTGAAGAAAAATATAAAGTAGAAAACAAGTAAGATTGAATGTATGGGATTGTCTTTGAAGGCTGGTCTCTGGCCACATCAGAGATTCATTTTTTCAGTTTAATGGGAAAAAAATTACTTTTGCTTTTCTGATTTTAAGGGAAGAAAATCCTGCTAGAAGTCTTGTGGTTGTAAAACAAGGGTTTCAGGATTTAGGATTAAGCAGAAGGAAGCTCCTACTTCAAGCAGTCAATCAAGATTATAGTTGCCTCCACTAATTACCCTTTTGACTTGGTCTCTGGAACAGTTCTCGTACTGCACCAAAGGGTTTCACTTGTCAAGAACAACCTGCTGTTCCACCTGACCCTTTCCCATGATTTTCTCTGAGGTATTTTTTAGAATACAACACTGTGAAATAGCTGTGGCATTTCCTTTTCTGAATGTTATCCTTGGCTACCTCAGAATATTCTCCTCAGATGTTTAGAGAGCAGATGACTGGTGACTGGCAGAGCAGCATCTGCCAGTGAAAGTGTGACTAGAAGTGCATGAGAAAGGAGAACAGCTGAAATGTTTCCAAATGATTTCAAAGAGTTGTATCCGGATCTTCCCAGGCAACCCTGAAAGTTGTAATTATCTTGGTTAAAACGTAGGCAAGCGACATATGCAAATTACTAGTGTTTATTATTTCAATGGCCTCTCTGGCATCTCATATGCATTCTCAGGAGAAGACATCATGAACGAACTTCATCTGTTGGATTTCTTTCAAATTAGAAAGTTGGGCAAATTAGAAATTAGAAAGTGGGGCAACTAGAGAGGTTTCAGAGTGATGAAAGAATGTGCTGAAGAAAACAATGCAAATCATATTCAATAATCAAGTAATTCCCAAAAAACTACTGAGAAATTCACAAGAAATCCCCAGACACTTCAGTGATGAGATAGAAAAAAAGAACATTCTTTTGCAGGAGTAGAAGACTTATGGAAAAATGGAGGACAGACTTTGACAGAGCAATATAATAAACTAAATCACAAAGTGTCCCATATTCTTTGTAAATATCCCATGTAGAACATTTGTCACCTAAATTTATCCTGAAAACATCTTCTAGTTATCAGAATAACAAATAACAGAGTTGGACCTTGGAGGTCTTCTAGTCCAACCTTCTGCTCAGGTAGGAGATTTATATCATTTTGAACAAGTGGTTGTCCAGTCTCTTAAAAACCTGACACTCTTTCTGAGTAATTTTTCTTAATCACAGTCTGAAAAGGCTTTCTAGAATTACAAACCAAGATACAGGCAAATTTAGTTCTCAAACAAATATCTGTTCCTTGGAATTATGCCCCCCCCCACCTTAAAATATTTTTCGCAATGTCACAACTGATCATCCTCTTGTTGCATGATCAACAGTATACAGTGGAGGAATTCAAAATATTTTACTATCAGTTCTGTGGGTATGGAGCATGCTAAACTGGGCAATTTTAAGCATGAAATTTACCTTATTGTCACCACTGGTGAGTTAAACAGCTAAGGCATGGCGATCTACTCAGGGATGGGACCGTTTTAACAACCGGTTTTGTGGGTGTGGCTAGGTAGGCATGGCTAGATGGGCATGGGCATGTGACTGAGTGGGTGTGGCTTTTTTCTACCACCAACCCTTTTTTGCCTCCTGGGCCTCAGGGGAGCTTCCTGGGTGAAGCAGTAAGATAGTGAGGGGGATCCCAGCACAGCTGATTGTTGGTAGGAAAAAAAAGAAATACCTTAAGGAGTGACTGGGAGCGGGAGAACACAGTCAGGGAAGTTGGGCAAGCGCACATGTCGCACATGCATGATAAGGACTGACTGGCCAGGGGGGCGGGCAGAGAAGGATGTGGCCAGCCAGGGGCACAATTTATCAGTTCAACGAACTGTGCAGAATCATAACAACTGGTTTTATAGAACTGGTCCAAGCTGGTAGAATCCCACCCCTGAATCTGCTCTGCCATACCTATCAGCTGAGCTATAAACAAAGGAAATATAGGAAGGAAAAGGCAAGGGTGGGTGGGCAAGGCCAACTGCTGACCGGTGCTACAAGATCACTAGAACTAGTGCAAACCAGCAGCATACCACCACTGATAATATAGCACTTAAATTAAAAGGTTCTAGTTCTATTCCATTAAACCAATCTCCCATTCCAGGTAATCCTATATTTACAATCATTAGTTTTAGTGACCATTTGAAATTACTATGCTGCTGAAAAAAATTACTTACAACTGATTCTCACACAACTGTTGCAATATCCCCTTGGTCACATTTGGATGCTTTAGAACAGTTGCAGTAAGCTAGTGTCAAGTAATCTCCCCACTAGTAACATTATGGCTTTCCACAAATAACATCAATGGGAAAGCCAGATTCATTTAACAACCTTGTGGTTCAATTAACAACCTTGTGACACATTTAACAACTATGGCAAAAAAAGGTCATAAAATCAGATGCAATATACTTAACAACTGCCTTGCTTAACAATAGGCATTCTGATCACAATTGTCATTGTAAGTTAAAGATAACCTGTATTTGTCCTCCTGGTCTTTTAGAATGAGACCTCAATCAGGAGGCTTTAATAACTTTTTGACATGGTCTTTGGTACCCGTCAAGTTGCCTGTTTCTGCAAGATACAACTCTACAAAAGAGCTGCCACTGTCACAATGGCTTGTGGAGTTTTATAATGAGAATAAGCAAACTTTCTCATAATGAATTCAGAAGAAGTGCCTTCAAATGATTTGATGCCTTTTTCTTTTCTTTTTTCCTTTTTGACAGAACAGTCATTGAATTCTGCTTTTGGTGCTCTGAGCAGAGAGTTCTCCTTATCTTTAAATGAACAAATGCTACAGCTCTTCCTTCCCACCAGACTATCTCAACAAAGCAGACAGACATGTCATTTTTGTCAATCGAATGCTCAGCTAACATGTGGACCACATTTTCATCTTTCTCTTTATTGATTTGTTTCAGTTTAGAATTCCAAAGTTTATAGAAAGTACATCCCTGGTAGGGCACGTTATTTATAGGGTGAAAATTAATTTATGCAGGTTTTTTTTCAGTGAGGGGTTCTAAAAATATGTGTTTTTACACCAAGAATTCAAATCTTCTGTTATTTTTACAATTGCACAATATTTAGCTTGGTATGGTAAATCCAAGTCTCATCAAATATTCCACAAAAGTCTCTTGTAACCCAAATACTGTTAAGTTTATTTTCTCAAAATTATATCTTGTGCTAAGTTTTTTTCAGCATGAATCTTTTCTAACTACGCCAAAAAATAATCCATGCAATCATAAACAAACATCAGAAAACAATTATCTGAGTTACAAAAATGTTTACTCAAGTTTCATCAAGCCTTAATTTGATTCATTGTTTAACATCAGCCGCCAACTTTCTTCTTGGCCTCTGATATAACCCTCATATTTCTCATGTGTATAAACTCTGCTTGCTGCCTCTGTGACCTGTTTCACACATCTCTCTAATTGATTGGATATGACAGGGCCACTGTGGTACTTGCATTGGTTCATCAACGAGCTTCCTTATCTCCACTGTAGTCAGTTTACACGTCAAAGGTGGCTCATACACATCTTCAGACCAGTCAATCAGCTCCAGCACAGTGGATGCTCTGGCTTTGATTAAAGGTGTTTTGATTAAAGGAGAGTTTTGCCTTTAAAGCCATGTTTTGAAATCCATTTGTGACAAAGTCTGTTTGCAGCTATCAACCAGTATGAATCGCTTATGGGGCCAATTTCCAGAAGAATCAGATCTGTGGGAATATCTCTTTTCCTTACTGCCTGTGTGATCCTATATCTATAAGCTTGGTCAGTAGAGAGATCCCTTACAAGACTGTAGCTCAGTGAAATGAGAGGCTCACCAATTGAAACTCGGTGAATGAAGGATAAACGTCAAGTTCTGTTGCAGTGTCTAGCATGTTGCCAATTTTACCTACCCATTTGTTGTTAGACAAGGTCTTCCATTCAATTTTATGATTAAGTGTCATAGGGGTAATTCATTTGTGTGGAGTGCACACCTCAACCAAATCAACTTCCAGTCAAGCTTGGCCTCTGTCCAGTTCATGGCACCACCTTCACAGCCAGTATTAACATTTGCATAATTTCTTCCAATGTCATTCAAGATATTGTCTTATTCATGACTGTCCACAATGGAGTTTCCCCAGAAAATCCACTTTTGTCATTGGTCTGAGACATCTGGGCAATGGAAAGACATTTATTAAGGTGTTCTTGCAAGTTGCTGAAGTACTTTTCTCTCCACTTTATGTTTCTGTGTACAAATTCATTTCTAGTGAGCCCATGAGTATCTAAAGCTATCACTTTGCCCAGGGGAATGCTATGAATTGAAATCTTTTCATATTCATTTGCCTAAGGAAAAGTCAAATGATATATATCTGTTGTGAAGTACTGAACTGTCTGCAAAGATCTCATGGAACAGTGTCATACCACTAGTTTCAATATGGTGGGCATGATCAGACAATCAAAGTTCAGTTCCTTTTAACGTGGAATGTTTGTGAGGTGTATTAAAAAGGGAAGGCCTTTGATCACCTAATTGTACTTAACATTTCAACTGGCTATCCACACTATACATAAATGTCTCTCTAGACTGTCTTAGTTCTCTGTTCATATGATTAATGGTCCACTTCAACCTTCTGAAGTCACATTGCTTTCTCTTACCAAGATCTTCTTAGTGACAAATGCTGACATACATTGTATATCAAATAGCCTCTGGACATTTTCAGCAAGTAAATGTATTGAAAGCTGCCTCGTTTTTTTTAACAAACTAATTAAAGGGACACTGCCAAGGTTAGGACACATTAAAACTTGCAGTTTTTGTACTTCAAAGTTCTTAATTTAACAAGTTTTTATTTGATCTAAACACTATGCTTCTTTATATACTTTCACTTTCCCCCATCACAATTAGATCTGTTGCAAAAGTGCAACAGCAGAGTACCTCAGGTCGCGAATGCTCCTGTTCGTGACCAAATTGGGTGGCAAACAAAAAATCCACCTGATTTTTTATTTGGGTCACAATTCAAAAATCAGGTGGGGAACAAAATCGTCATGGAAAGATTCCCTTTCCACACCGATTTGCCCTTCAGCACAATTTTTTTTTGACTGCATACATGTGCAATCAGTTGTGTTTCTGGACACGACCAAATCAGGTTGTGACCACAGTCCAAGAACAGATTACAGTCGTGATCCAAGGATCCATTGTACTGAAAAAAAAATCAATTTCTAGGATCCATTTTGGATATTTTATAATCCTAAAATATTCTACACATTTTTATGATAGTCAGCAATTCTTCAACCTTGTACTATTGAAGAAAGCAAGTTTTGTGTAACAGTTAAAACATCAGATGAGAAGCCCAGAGAGAATGAGTTCTAATCCTGCCTTAGAAACAAAACCAGCAATGTTATTTGAGCCAGTCAATCTCTCTCAGTCCTAGGAAGAAGACAATGGCAAACCACTTCTAAATCTTGCTGAGAAAACTTCATAAAGTTACCAGGAATCAAAAAGTGATTCAAAGGCAGACACATCCCTACTATGCCCAAAATTAAAAGAGATACTCTTTCTTTGTTTATTAGATTCTTATCATTCCTTTATAATTTTTATAAATCTCAAGGTGGCAAACATATCTAATATTCCTTTCTCCTGCTATTTTCTCCACAATAGCAATCTTGTGAAGTGAGCAAAGCTGAGAGAGAGTTTGGTCACCCAGCCATCTTTTGTGCCAAGTTTATGATTATTGTGTTTATGATTATGATCAGGATTGGTCACTTGTTACTTGTATGTAGAGTGATAGCTTATGTACCGGAGACAAACTATTTGTGTGTCCAATCACACTTGGCCAATAAAGAATTGTATTCTAAAGTAGGACTAAAAGTCACAATCTCATAGTTTCTTGGCCAGCATCTTAACATGTCTGGTTTTCTGAAAAAGAAATAGCTTCTGGCAATAGCCACCAAAGCTAGGTTTCAGTGCCCCATCCCAAGGCAAATTATATTGAAATGAAACAATCAAACACAAATGATAACATAAGCTCCAGAAGTTAGCGACAGCTTTAATGCAACTGAGTATCAATGAAAAATATAAACTAATAAGCAAATCCAATCAGTTCTTCAGTAATGAATCTTTTGTGGTTTATATTTTTCTGTTGTGGATATTTTAGACCCTTGCTCGTAAACCATCGTGCATCTGAGTGGATTTTGCAACATAAACTCTGTCTCTCATAAACTGCTATTCTCAACTTTCAAGCATTTGTTTGATGATCATTTGAAGTTACAATGGTACTGAAAAAAGGGTCTTATAACCATTTTTCACACTAATGGCTATTGCAGCATCCCCATGGCCACATAATCAAAATTTGGGTGCTTGACAACCGGTACTTGTTTATGATGGTTGCAGTGCCATGGGATCATTTGATCATTTTTTTGCACCTTTTGACAACCAAAGGCAATGGAGGAGCCAGATTTACTTAACAACCATATTACTAACTTAACAATTGCAATGACAATGGGGCATTTAACAAATGGGGCAGAAAAGTCATAACTAGGGGCAAAACTCACTTAATAATTGCTTAGCAATGGAAATTTTGGTTTAATTGTGGTCATGAGCTGAGGACTAATTGTACACATTGCACTCATATTTCCATGCATAACAAAAAATAAACATAAAATGTTTGTGAATATACTTGTGTGTATGTGTGTTTTAGAGAGAGAAGAGAAAGAAGGGAACATGCTAGTGAATTATCATTCATCAGTAAATGATGGTCATGGAACTGAGTTTGTGTGTTGGGTGTGTGTGTGGGTGGGTGGATGAAATCAGCATTCTAAATGAATGCAATCCAGTATGTAATTATTCAATAGAAATTGATATTGCTATTCTGTTAGTTGCCATAAACTTGAAGGATGGAGACTAGCTAAGATAGTATAGAAAACTTGTTTGGGCCAATCAGAAACTGAAGAATGAAAGAGAATGGGGACGGATTGATGAGTATCTACTTAGAAAGATATTTGTTTGTTTCAAAGAAGTGATTCAAGTATAAATCTATTCATACATACCATGTATGAATATAACTTTAAAATAATTGATTTAATCATTTATGAAGAAAGACTGAGACAATTGTCTGGATTCACAGAATATTCTATAACAACTTCTCAAATTTAGGGAATTTCTAGACACAGATTTTAATTTTCAGAATTCTAAGCCAAGGTCCTGTTATTATCAAGATGGAACATGGGTATAAAATCTGCCTTAAGTCAAACTCTGCTTTACTTATCTATGGCTTTATGTAGTTGCATGAATCAAAGCAAAGTGATTTGCAAGCAATAAGCCAACTGTTGATCTGTTCCAGTAAGCTGTTAAGCAAAACTAAGACATGTTGTATGAATTCAGTCTCTCCACCTCTCCCTCTCCCTCCCACCCTCTCTCCCTCTCTCTCCTCCTCTCTCCGTCTCTCTTCCTTTTCTTGAAATTAATGTCAAACCATCAGCCCATGCCAAATAATTCATATATATACACAAATAAACTAATGAATCTTGAAGTTCCAGATTGTTAGATACTCATAAAAAGCAGAATTTCTTTTTTACATTTCCCAAGAATGCACAACAGCATCCATTTCCTATAAAGTGCTACAATCCTTCAAAAAAAATTGCAGTAGGATTATTCTCATCATTTCTATAAATACATTTCAGGAAGAGACCAGTGAACAATTATCCTGTAATGTTGACTTTTGATTTAATTCTTGCAGACATCAAGACAGGGGTGGGGATAGTCAACAGGTTCCTTTTTTCTTTTTCCCATGAAACACTAGAAACAGCTGAATGACTTTTTAAGGAGATGTATTTCCCTCATTTCTTCTTGGGCATGAACCAAACAGGAAAAGTCTTGAATGAAGTTAGTAACACAGCTTCCTCCAGCATTTCAGTCTGAAGTCTAAGCAGAGATTGAATCAGTTCCTCTGTTTTCATTAAACAGCATCTTCAAAAGGAACACTTTTAATAACTCTGGCAGACTACA
This sequence comes from Laticauda laticaudata, assembly GCA_004320025.1. Classification (NCBI taxonomy): domain Eukaryota; kingdom Metazoa; phylum Chordata; class Lepidosauria; order Squamata; family Elapidae; genus Laticauda; species Laticauda laticaudata. The sequence continues at coordinate 5,171 of BHFT01045656.1, read as the reverse complement.
GTAGTTCTGATTTAGAGTAGCAACTATTGATTGACCAGTTAAAACTTCCGTCCTTTATTAATTGTTCTCTGGAGGTAAGGAAATGGCAAAATCAATGCTCCTTCTTTGCATTTAAGTTCACACTTACGGAACAAAGCAGAATTTCTCACCCTCTGTTCCAAAAGAAAGAGAAATACAACACTGCTTTGTGAATTTTGAAATGCTAAATGAAGCATTAGCTCCTTATTTCATAAGTTGGATCAACAACTGAATCTTCTTCAGAGACCCCAGTAAGATAGCCAAGTCTTCTTCTAATCTAGATCAATGATGATTAAACTTTGACTCAGAATGTCAAAAGTTCATAGAGAAACAATTCTCTGTCTACCCCATTCCCCCACCATAAAGCATGGTAACCACCAAAGTTGGACATGAAATAGGGCCCTAACCTCAGCCCTACTGTCACCACTGTCATTCTCAAGATTGCCTTGCACCATTTCCCATTTCATGCAAACCTTGGGGAAATGACACAATTGCTCGACAGCCCAGCATTCCTTATCCAATTTGTTGTTTCAAATGATGTTCTCTTTCTGTTGACAGAGCCCTGTAGCCTATTCAAAACTGCACCAGGTCAAATGAGATCTTCATTCTTGAAACAGCTTTCCAGAGTGCTTTTTTGCAATCAGTGCAGCCTCTGAAAACTATGTGAAAGCATGTTCCATTCTTGCAGAATTTTCAGAGCTTCCAGAAGCCACGTGCTTTCTTGTGTGATTTCTGGAAGGTCATTTGACCTATATTTCAATAGCTCATTACATTATGTGGCTATGAATGTTGTTCATTTTTCATTTAGCTGGTTTAATACTTCTTCATCTTAATAGTGGGCATTCACCCTGTTTGTTTGTTTTGACATTTTGGCAAACTACCTGCAGAGATTTTATTTTTTTGCTATCTGAGGACTGACATGAAGTGGAAGAATTTGTATATCTAGAATATTCAGTAATCTTTAGTTAAAGTTAAATATACAATACAATTTCATTAACAATGCTGTTAAGTGTACATTCAAAGTGACAATAAACTTATTATTCTATTCTAGTTGAATTGAGTCTAATGTTCCTTTCAGAACATTCTGTCTACATTTTGAATTTTTTATATACTGTTTTTATATATTAAAATTTTGTTTTATGTCACCCAAAATCGAAAGAGGATGGGCAGTTCAGAAATAAATAAATAAATAAATAAATAAATAAAGTACATTGATATCATATTATAGAGCAAAATATTGTTCATTGTATAATTATATACCAAGATTTTGAACCTGAAAATACTATTCAGGTAGAGGAATAACCCAGCACAACAATGCAAATAGTTCATTTTCCTTGTTTCATTTTTAAATTACTATTAAAATATGTTATACTGAGATTCAATTTAGACTCTAAATTCATAAGAAGGAAGAGTGTAGTCTCAAAAGTCTGCTATGAAATTAATTAAATGTGAACAAATTTCCTGCATAGTAAATGCACTTATCATGTTACTAATTCATCAGTTTAGTAGATTTTGCAGAAAATACAGGTGATACCTAAAAAGTACAGACATCCCCAAGGGGTGGAGAATTTGTTTCCTGCTCTATTGATTTGCATTTGCATCATGATTGATCACAGTGCAGCTCCCCATTTGTCTTACCTTACTAATGCGGAATCGAAGGGATCAATAGAACAAGACTGGATAGACTTTCACAGTTCATTTAATATGCTGTTTCATACCTGCTTTTTTCTTCATCCTCCTATGTATGGATGTTGAAGCTGGTAAGGGTAGAGGAGCAAATGACATGATAATAATATTTATTAATTTTGTATGCCTCTTGATGTCCAATATCTCTGGTTGTCATCAAGCACATCATGATACCATCGCACAAATTTTTCATTATTTGTGAAACAATGTCATAATACTCTCTTGTACCAGATGCCTCAATTGTTAAACATCATTGCAGGAAGCAGTTGTATGTCATAGCTCTATCTAATACCAAGTGAAGAGATATTGGTAGACTTCTTTGAAATAGCAACAAAGAAAATCACCGTTCTTTTTACTCAAATGATATCCCTCTCCATAGAATATATATCAGAAGGCTCCATTTTAATACTTCTGCTTGCATAGTTACTACCCCAATTTCCTTCTAACTGTTTTTCTTTGCATACTAATATCATCTCTGGGTCTATTACTCAGATGTCCTCATTGTTCCAAAAAGACAAGACAATTCCACCACCACAAGATTGAAAATGTGTCACATCTAAAAAGTTTCAGTTGCACAATTGTGGATGCCATCTTGACTCTTTTGACTGTCCTTGTGGATGCTGTTGTTTATTACCCCTCTAGTCTATCACCACAATGAGCCAGCAGTGCGCTTCAGCTGCCAAAAAGGCCAACGCTGTTCTAGGCTGAATAAAATCTAGGCTGCATTAACAGAGGAATAGAATCAAGATCACCTGAAATGTTAATACCCCTTTATAATGCCTTAGTAAGGCTATACTTCAAATACTGCATCCAGTTTTGGTCACCATGGTATAAAAAAGATATTGAGACTCTAGAAAGAGTACAGAGAAGAGCAATAAAGATGATTAGGGGACTGGAGGCTAAAACATATACATAACAGTTGCTGAAATTAGAAATGTCTAGTTAGATGAAAAGAAGGACTAGAGGTGACATGATAGCAGTGTTCCAAAATCTCAGGGGCTGCCACAAAGAAGAGGGAGTCAAGCTATTCTCCAAAGCACCTGAAGGTAGGACAAGAAGCAATGGGTGGAAATGAATCAAGGACAGAAGTAACTTAGAACTAAGAAGACATTTTCTGACAGAACAATTAAAAAGTGGAACTATTTGCCTTCAGAAGTTGTAAATGCTCCAACACTGGAATTTTTAAAAAGGAGATTGGACAACCATTTGTCTGAAATGCTGTAGGGTTTCCTATTTTAGTCCAGCAAGGGACTGGACTAGAAGACCTCCAAGGTCCCTTCCAACTTTGTTATTCTATTCTAATTATTTCAAAGTGACAATGAGAGAGATCACATAGATTGGGTCAGGCAACCTTGGCCTATAGAATTAGACTCCTGGAGCAGATCTTTTCCAAATTATCCAGACAAAAATTATCATTGTTATCATCATCTTCTACAATGTTAGATTCCTTTTTCTACTTCATCAGTACTTATCAGAACAATTAGGAATTATACCGTTTCTAACTGAGAAATGAAGGGCTAATGTAAGTAGCATGGAAAATGCAGACAGTAACTCTAGCTTTGAATTCAGAAATGACCTTTGAAGAGTTTTTTTCTTGAAAGACAGCACAAGACTCCTAAGCCTTTCAAAGGAACACAATCAAATGTATACTATGAAGGATTCCCACTCAACAATGTCCAGCAAAAGCCTTTTTTACACAATTTTAATGTATTTATCTTTTCCTTTCTTTTCTTCATTTTTATTACATTTTCTAGGCATTTTATCAATCCTGTGTTCCAGGAAGTATGAGAATACTTCTACAAGGCCAAATGGTAATGTGCTGGAAGATAAGTAGATCAGAACTGCTGCAGAGCCCAAGGTGTGAGATTTAAAAACAAAAAAAATTCTTGCAAAAGATTTGGATTGAAATTTTGGAACTCTTGACAATTGTTGGATCAAGTTGAATCAAGCCCCTGGACAAAAGTTACTATATGAACTCTCTGAACTCTGTGGAGTTCCAATCTTCCAAAGTTGAAAAAAAAACTTCAGTCCAAACAATTCCAGGCAGAGATTGTTTTGAAGATTCGTGCCTCTTTTGATTTCCTTCAGATCTCATCTCTTTGAAACTTCCGCTGTGAAAACTTTGCAATCCAAGACATAACTTGCCAATCAGAACTCAGAAATATATGTGAGAAGGAATACCAGTGGGAAATTTCTGTTAAAAATGCAGGTTTTCTAGGGAAATTACATTATGACTGCATACATTGTTGGAAGTTGCAGAACCAGCAACTTGTTAGGGAAAAATGAAACAGATGCATATTTTCCCCCAGGATTTTTTAAATGAATGTATAAAAAAACTCTACAGATCACAATGATGCTTTACTAGTAATGATCAGAAAAAATATGAGTTGTCTCTTGTTATTGGAGACTATCTTCAATGGGAAAAACATTTTTAAAGAAATGTTCAAGAAATACCAGAATCAGCTGTATGATTCTGATATTTTTTCTCAGTTAGTTGTTAGTCCTGATTGAGATGTTTATATCTATAACTACCTCCACCTGAGAAACTTATTGTACCATATACTATATAATTCATATCTCAGAAAGATTTACAGATAAAATACTGATCATTGTATAAACTTAAAAATTCATCTTTTTCTTGTCTTTTGGTAATACATGGACTTCTTCCTCATGGTTTCCTCAGCAAATATAAAGAAATGGTTTGCCAATACCCTATTCCAGGACTAATAAGTACTAATAAAGTCCAATTCTGCTTTACTTTTTAAGATGAGTTAAGATCAACCTCCTTTAGTGAGAAGAGTTAGCTAGCCAGCAACTGTTCCATAATCTGAATTAATTATTCTTAAAAAAGTAAATGGCCTCATTATTTGATCCTTATTTTTCTTTATATATCATCTTTTATTTCTCATTTTTTAAATTATAAATCAGACAATTTCCGCACTATTGAAATCTGTAAGAATTGGATCTTCTTGGTCTCTGACTGCTTTTTTGGCTTAAATGCAGAATAAAGTGCAATTCAGTTTTCAAAAATCCTGTTATGGACAAAATGTGCAGAAACTAAGCCCAACAAGTTCTATTCTTTGCCTTGGGTATTACAAGGTGAAAGATGTGCCTATAAAGATTTGACAGTTTCTGAATATGAACAGTAGTCCTTATTAATAAATCATAATTATTTAAGTGCCCTTCAGTACAAAGTGCTTAAGATAGCTTTACTGCATTCTAAAACAGAGCAGAATATCAATAACATTTCATAATATAAATTTAGACCAGAAATCTAATTGTCATTAGATAACATCTTCCCAAAGCTAAAAGCAGACAGCATAAGAATAGACTTAAAAGTAATCTGGTATGGAGAACAGAACTTTAAGCCCATGTCCCACTGCACTTACGGATGCAAAGAGGATGTAAAACGGACAAAAAAGCTTGCCATCTGTTGGAAAACGCGATGCATCTGTTGTGTACTCACT